>JAQFZC010000450.1:0-50698 GCA_034695205.1 Dicyrtoma fusca
TGCGCCTAAACCCCGGAAACTATTTGAGACCCGGAAACTGTTTGAGCCCCGGGAATTATTCGGAGAAATACGGTACCTATCTACTTCCTTTTCTTATTGTGAGCAGTAAATTCTTTTTCATTTCCCTCCTTAAATTCAACATTAAGCTGTTTAGGACAAATCCTGGCTGCTCGGGAACTGAGCATTCAGCGTTTACTCTGCTGTAAATATGACTAACGATAAGAAACTCATTTGGGGGGGGGGGGATAAGGGGCGTACCGTCGTTGTCTGACTATTGCCGTTCTTGGTGTAATTTTCGACGTAGATGCAGAAATTGGCGTATTCAAGTTGACTGCAATCGCAATCAAGAATACGTTTTTCTTTCTGCTTACAGTCTGAAGATGTTATCTAAATTTTGAAATCTCTTGAGCATGTTACAAATAATGCGAACTGCAGACTGAAGATACTATGCGTATCAGCTTTTGTATATAAAAGTCTTACATTTTCGGAAAAATGTGTAGTAGAGGAGTTCTTAATGCTTTGGAAGCTACACTGCACCAAAGGAACTCATTGGAAACTCATTGGCAGCGTTCCAATGTGTTCATCGTGGTAACGTATGACTCACCTTGGGACTGTAGGTAAGATCTAATAGGTGTGTAATTGGTATCTCGAAAGTGCCCAGTGGAGTTTTTAGATGAGCCTATTTGAACTGCACTAACATTTGAGGTACATATTGGAAACCTATTAGTACACATGGAAAGTTCCTAAAGGGAGTTGTAGTTTACCATCTATTGCTTTTTCAGTTGGATTTTGTCGAGTGTACGTTCTGTGTTTGGAGGGATTTTTCTAAGTACATATCTTAGTAGTATATATTGAATTCTGTTTACTTTATTACCGCTCTCGTTATTAGTACTAATACCTCTCCGATATGTTCCCCCATGTAAAAGCTTACGTCACTATCAATCCATATCTACTTTCATACTTTGTCGTCTTTCTTCATCAATCATGTATGACTTGTATTTAATCTCAAGGCTGTCTTTAGTTTTTGATCTTCTTAACATCATCTTGTGTAGTGTCAGTTCTCAGTTCGTAGTATAGCGGAAATAATAATAATTATAGAGGTGCAGTTTAATATTTCTGTATAGACTACTAGGCTAAGGCTACTATCAAAGGTACATAGGTAAAATAATATGGGGAATTGATCTGTGAACATTGAGATGACAACCTTAATTGATGGTAGGCCAGTATTAAATAATATCAGTATTTCAGATGCGATTAGTAGTTTGTTTGGAGCTTAATAGGTACCTTCCCGTGAATGAAATGTAGTTCCTCACTAAATATAGGTACGAAAGTGTTCATGTAGCAAGATACTCTGTTTCTAAAAATATGTAGGCAGGATGGCAGGAAGCAATTTACTTTAATTGTAATTGCATTTAATGGGGTTTAAAATTGGAACTCTTCTTGGAACAAGTAGATAGTTAAAATGTCCAGGTTGAAGGTACGCCTTGTGTTCAATGTGATATGGAGAGGCTGATGATATTTTCCAACTAGGATGTTGACAGGGAGTCTGGGGAGGGTAGAAACTAGTTGAGTTGTTGTGAGGAGGCTTGACGTTGATGTGGGTAATAATCTTTGTTCGTCTAAACTTTTGGATTAATGAATTACTTTAATGAGTTACACAGGTATGGTATATGATACTTGATGGCGTAGACGAAAGTCATTTATTGAGGGAAAATGTTTTGAGGAGTAAAAGCTGGCGCCGTTCTACATCATTGCTGTATAATATGAGATTATGAGCATGAAGGCAAAGCTTATGCGGATAAATAATGTTTATCGTCTGGGTACGGTCTGGTATGGGAGTATAGGAAAAAGTAATAAGTTTTTCAGAGAAAGTGGATGTTCTGCTATGGTGTCTTGGTCTTGGGATGGGGAATATCTGTAGTATCAGTAACATAGAAGCCAGGGGCTGGGAGCGGTCCGGGAGTGTCTAGAATCTATTCAGTGAAAGAATAAATAATTACTTGAGTGAGCAAAGGAGAAGGGTCTTCAAAAAATATTTTTTACTCATCTTCTCTCTCTCTATTCTGATTCTGCATCCTCTCAGTATAAAATATGGAACAGTTTGCCTTTGCTTATCTCTCTCTGTAAGGAGACTAAGGAGTTTTCTCCATCCCTTCCTTAGTACATAAAAATAAATAAAAAGTTTCCTTGCAAACCGAAACCAAACCGAAACCTCTTGAACGATTTCATTTAATCAAAGTGCTTTTAGGAGGAAAAAAAATGACTAAGACGAAGAAGAGATGAAGAAGACTACCGGGGAAACGATGTTTGTATTCAATGGTCCATTTTGTGTTGAGACTGGTTACTGTACTGTATAAAGGTAGTCTGTAGCTTTGTTGTCATACTTTTTCTCTTCAGGGTGTCTTTATTCTCTTTAGTCCTTTCTAACCTTTTTATACCTGAACTCTGGGTTTTTCCAGCTAAATACAGAGATTGTGCTCGAAAGGACTGGTGAGAGCTTTCTCTGGTCTGGTCTCGTTAGTCCTTAGTTGTGTGGAATATTATACGAGTGGGAAAGAAAGTTGAGTATAGCGGTCACAGTTGTTCCTTCTTCGTCAACACGTACTATACGAGTCCACGGATGTATTTAAGTATGTACTCCGAGTCACACACTAGACGGGATTGGGGAGCTGAGAGAGCGATACCCGTTGGGGCTGCTCCATCCGTCCTCCGACCAACTAGTCCTTGTTGTAGGTATGTGGGTCTGACAGTCCATGTGTAGGTATATATCGGTGTATTGGTAGGTAAATGTTGGGTTGGAGGGCTATGGGTGAGCGTTGTCTTTGATCCAATCACTGATCGTGATGTGATCCGGGTGTAGAAGAATAGGTGCAATGCAGTGTTTGAGTCGATGAAAGAAAAGGAAAGAATTTCCTTCCGTGGTTCATTATTATGACCGCGTTAAGATTTAATTGCCAATTGTTTTGATTCTGATAAACAGCAAAGGAATTCTACTTGTGTTTCGTTTTACAGTCCATAAATAGTTTCTGCCCCTATGCTGCCCACTCATATTCCATTCTACATTTCATTCACGTTTACCTCGACGTGCTCTGCTCCCCTCATGTATCTTTTAAAATACAGTCAGTGCAGTTGTATTTTACCCGTTACGTTGGGTTGAGATAAGGCTTCACGGAGCTGTGTTCTGTGCAGACAGACGTGTGCTCGGGACGAACACCTTCCCTTTGTTTTTGAGGGGAAGCTCTTAGAGACGAAGTGGAGGAGAAAGACGAGAGAAAAGAATTTATTAGTAGACTCTATTTCGTATTAAATGTCATGTGTAATTTGCTATGGTATGATCATCGCCGTCTCTATGGGTCTTTTTATATTACGTGGTGAATAATTTCACTATTTTCCTTCAGCGGCCTGTAATTCAAGGTATATCTGAATTGAAATGTAGAAAATTCGATGGTCATGCAGTACATACAGTGTGCTCAAAATTGAGATCACGACAAGTCTCTCTTGTCTTTACGGCTGCCTTCAGTTCCAATGCGCTAGTTGACTTACAATCAGGGCTACCATAACCAGTGAGCTATGTATGTAGGTAGGTATATGAACCTTTGTTTTTGGTATCTGGGGTAGGTGCAAGATTATACTTACGGCTGATATCTGCTTATGTTCGAAATGGGTGCTAAAATAAAAGCGAAATAAAATTAAACGACGCTGCGGCTTCAACCTTCGTGTTCTCTTCACTTCACTTATCCCTGTCTCTCTCGCTCTCACTCTCCCAGTCCGACGTGCCTATGCTGCACGCAGTAAATTTTTCCCTGGGATTTTTCCGCGTCTACATAAACTCAGACGCTATCTGTGTATCCAAGAATTTCAAGACGATTTCTTCGGGTTTCGCCAAGGCGATAATGGTCCAAGATTTTTACACGGAAAATATAATATTTATGTGGCAGGAAAAGTCGAGTTAAAGTTCTTAGGCTCTGTTAGTTTAATAAATGTGTCTAATGTAAACCTTCGGAAGTGCCTCGGTATGTAGCCATCTAACTTTATGTGCTGTAGCGGTGCTCTTGAGTTCGGGAGTAAAAATAAAAATTGAAATTAGCGCATACAAATTTAAAGCATACCTAAATGATTGAATAAAGTTGTTTATGTTCTCTTGTACTGATGTAGCGGATGTACGCGTGTACGTATTTATGGGCACTTCGTTATGAATATTATAGATATTTAATGATTAGGGTAGGGATTTAATTGAGACTAGCTTCAGATTTAGGAGACGCATTTGAATTCATTATTCCTACTCATACATTTGTTATCTTACCATGTCCGGACTCGCCTTTTGTCACATGTAAGCTGGGGACAGACAGTGCAGTGTATCCCGGTGATGACTCTCCACTTTACCTTTCCGTGCTTATACAAATTGCTACTACCAACCAGGCATAAAATATAAATACTGCGAATGTGAATAGGAATGTTCCGAAATGTGATGTGAGTACATAAATAGGTAAATAGACATTTTATGGATAAATGGTCGTTCCTCCTTTCCACTCTCCTGTGATTCATGAATGAGGAATAAATAAAATGTGTGCATTAGTGTAATTGTATATTGGTATGCAGGAGGGCCACTTTGTATTTTTAAGGGAAATACTGAAAGAAAATAGAATTTAGTTGTTGGTTTCTTGGGGAAATAGAGGAAAACTTTTATGCAGACATGTGCAATAAGTCCAGAAGAACTTATTTTTATTTTGTTGAATTTATTTACTTCGCGTTACTCATGTTCCTTCGATCATTCCAGGTTATGTTTGTGAGAGACGAACAATAAGTTGTTGGTAATAAAATTCAAGTTAGTTTCAAAAGCTCACTTAAGGTCTTCCTTGCCTTCCCTTAGTTTGGGGTGAATAAATATCGACAGTGGATAGGGAAGACGCGACCGACAGGATGACGTTATGCATACTGGGAAGGGGAAGTGAGAAAAGTTGAGGGAATCTAATGCAGAATTGGTTTGGCAAAGTTGTAGTAAATGTAACTACTTTGGCGGTGGTGGGATCGACAGTAGTGTTGTGGATGCGTGTTTGTGTTGCGCCTCGTATTGGCGGGGATCATGGGAATGTAGGGAAATAATGTTAGTTTGGTGTTGGCAGAGTTAAAAGTTTCTTTACAATAGAGCTGACTATGCTATTGTCCTTCGTCTTCCCCTTGTTTTGCTAGGTATGCGATGGAGACGAGCAGATGATTGTTCCTTCTTCTTTACTCATCATTATTATGCTCACTCGATCCTTTTTCACATGGGAAGGACGGGTGTGTATGTCGTGGGTGAAGAAGCAATGCGGAGTAAGTCCAGTCCCCGCTTAAAAGTATTCTGTCGAAAGTCTAGTTTCCCCTTAATGTCATTTTGAAATCCATCAGTTCCAAGAATTAGCTTTTTACCCAAGTATTAACAAGAAGCATATACCTATACTAGTTTAACATTTTTTTTAAAGTTGTAAAACTAGCTTTACACTTTTTTAAAATGAGTAAAACAAGTATTTACTCTTTTCTAAAATGAGTAAAACAAGTATTTACACTTTTTAAAAACGATACAAACTTGTGTACCATATATTTTCTAATATTTCTGATCCTCAGGTACCTTTGCTAATGTAAATTAATTGTATAACTTATGTAAATTATTGCGAACATAATTATTAATCGAATACTGAATCTGTCGGGCTACCCTCGTTGGACAGTGAGACAGTGACAACATTGTTTTGTTTGAGTATTAAAGTTTGTATTTCTCTCTCAACTTTCTAAAAAGGAGCCAAACAAGTATTTTTGCCTTTTAAAAATGAGTAAAGATAATATTTTCACTTAATCAAAGCGAGTAAAAGTAGCATTTGCATTTTTTGTGTTCACATACGTAAGTACAAAGTCGATTGTTAGACTTGCTTCAAAATGATAGTAAGAGGAAGGTGAGCTTGCGTCAGAATGCTTTAACCTATGAGGAACTGGGAAACCGTGGAAAGAATGTGTGGACTGCCACAATGCTTCTTTATCCGCGATGTATGTGTGTGTGCGTGTTTTCCTGTAGTGTGGAGAATGTATGGAGACGCTCTTGTGCCTTGCCTCTGTGTCTGGATCGGGAGATAGAAAGGAAAGTTGGAGTTAGGGTAGATGAAGGAGAAGTCGGGGCTTAGAAGGAATTGGAGGAACTGGATGCTGGCTTCCTTCCTTTGCTTCCTTCCACACTGCACTGGACTCTGTGTGGAGAGCCCCAAAGCGTGTAGAAGCGAGTGAGCCGGAGTCAGTCTGCCAGAAAGGTATCCACACTCAGAGAGAACCTGCAGCACACACACAGGGGCCAAGAAGGGAAGGCACAAGGCTGAGCTAGTGGCTTCAACTCTCGCGACTTGTGCACAAGGCAGAAGACAGGAGAGACTCTCGAGGAGGAGGAGATGGTAGAGTAAAAATATGAGCCGACCGTGCACACCATCCCAGTTCTGTTCTGAATCTTTAGAGAGCAACCACTTTACAGTTTCATTTTCATTTCCATTCTCACATTTGACTCACTCATTGTATGTCTTCATTCTCTTTGACTCTTTGGAGAGAACGTGTCCACGGGGGAACACAAAGTTACACACACCAAAAAAAAAACGTATAGTCGAGTGAGTGGAGCTAAGACAATCTAACTACGGCCGTCGACTGGTCTGTTGTCTGTATGTAGAGTGAGTCGGTCTTGGACAGATATCCTCCTCTACTTTGACTACGACATAGACTTTTTGTTGAAATTTTTGTGACTCTGTTGGAGTAACACCACATAAAAAGAAGTTTAACATCCTCCACTGTAACATCCCACACATTAATTGTGTGTGCATGTAGATATCCGTATTTCAAAGGGTAGAGGGAACTTGACGTGAGCTTTTTATTCAACTAATTAAACCAACTGGAATCAGTCCCCAAGAGAATCATGAGTTTTTTCAAGCCAAGAATGAATTTCGAATCAAAACTTGACTCCTAATTAAGTTTATGCAGATAGCAAGTGTGGAGGAAGTAAGTCAAGTGGCGTAACGGAGTTGGGTATTGTATTCAACGAGAAAGAAACATTCCAGTTTCCAGTTTTTCCAGAAGAGAGAGAGAGAGAGAAGTGTGAGTGAGGGTGTATGTGTGTAAAGGAGGGTAAGAATATAAAGAAAGGAAGAGAGACGAGGAAGAAAGAGATATAGAGGCACTAACGAAAAGTTAAACTGTCTCGCATAAATTTTGCTCTCTTTCTATTTTCTATAAATTTCTGTCTCGGCGTCTTAAAAGCCTTTACATTTGAACTATAAACTTTGCTACTGGTTTCCAAAAAAGTCTCTTCTGTCTCCCTGTCTCCTAACTGCCTATTTGTTCCGTGTGCTCATTGAGCAAGAGGAGGAAAAACTTAAGAGTGACTTCCCATCTATGTGTAACCATACGGTGCTCGAAAAAAAAAAGTTTTCAAGGAAATTAGCAAGTGATTGGATTTGGTGCTTAGAGGTGTTTAAATTCCTATTTGGCACTGCCTTATCAAAATAGGAAAGTTGACTAGATCATCCTATTTAAGACGACGAGTGACTGACATTATCTAGAGCTGTGTGGATTGTAAAATAACAACGTCTTGTATGTAAGAGGGAAGCAAGGTGCTTCTAAAAGTGATTGGTAATCTTATTCCAGCCCTTCCAACTTTATTCTTCACGTCTGAGCTCTAGTTTTTTTTCCTATTCTCGTTCAGGCATTTTTTTCCCTCTTCTTCCCTGTCGTTTTCATCTTCGTCTTGGTGCTCACTGTTGTTGCTGCTGCTGCTGATCTCAACGGAGGAAGAAAAAAAAGCAAGCGCGAAAGATAAGTCTAATGCTGATGTTGCTTCTGTGAGAGCTGAAGAGCGTAGGATATACCTCACCGTTCCACAAGTTTCTTCGTCTTACCGCGAATATGAAGCCGCAACTGCCTGGAGGAGGTGGAATGAGTTATACATGCGGGCACATTCTGTATTAATTTCATGACCCAGACTATCCTTGTTGGCGATTTCTATCAGACTCTCCTCTTTTGAAACGATTCCAAAATACAGAGTAGACAATTCGGTTCTCCAAGTTTTCGGTGTGGATGTAGACGGGTGCTCATACCTATAGGTATACCTGGATATATTGTTATAAGCGTGTGCAGAAAAGTTCATTGGTGTTGGGGGGCTACATGTGTACATGTGCACGTGAAGAGCAGCTGTGTTTCTTTATGGATGGAACTGGATTTGGAAACTGCAATACATTAAGTACGTAGTCAATCTGGCATGACGAAAGAATGGGATGCTAACATAAAAGTGGAGCTTCCTCTCAACTTCAGACTACAGACTACAATATACGTGTACAGTAAATACCACAGGCATCTCCCTGCCAAAATACCATCAGACACTCTTGCCAACATTGTAATGAATTTGTTATAAAATCCCTTTCATGATCATCCATTGAGTTCAAAAATTAATCATCGTTCTCTCAACAAAATCTTTAATCTTGCATGTGTCAATCAAATTTCAATTCCGTTCCCAGTAATTTCAGTCATTCTCAGTGACCTTTCACTTCACGGAGTAAGTAAATTTTCAAACTCTCGATCTGCTCTGATCTGCTTTGTAAGCTGTCTTCTCCCGGATTCACCCACGCCAACATCAACCAAGTCGAGGAACATTACCAGTCACTGAGTATACACATTCAAGATATATTTGAAAATTATATACCCAGACACCGAAGGAACGTTTGGTCGCTTCCCATTAAGTTTTTTACCCCTTTCAAGAACGTGACCTTAGTGTGATTCCATTTTGTGAAAATCATGCAGTCTCCTTGGGTCTTTTTCACGTCAGCACTCCCTAATCATCATACAGCAACTAAGCCAGGCGCTCCTGGACTTATCCCGCTCAACTGTCCGCCGGCAGGAGCAGCGCCTTTACTCTCCGCTCCTGGAGCAGCTTTCGGAGCTTTCACAGCCGCAGCTCATCATCACCCCTCTCAGATTTTACTCGCAGCAGCCGCGGCGGCTTATGGCCAGCAATGTGCGGCTGCTTCGCTTCTCCATCAGCAGCAAATACCTAATGGCAATTATCACATGAAGGTTTGTCACATTTTTGTTCCAGTCCAATACACCCTCCAGAATTTACCCCGGCAAACTTGATGCACTAATTCCCTCCTTTCTGCCTGGGAGGGAATGAAAATGTCACCACCTACCGTGGTTTTCTTATTTTCGTGAGAATCAGTTAAACGTGTTAATGTCAGGTTGACTGTGTCTAAATAAATATTGTCCAATGGGTCGGTCCTTCTTGTTATCTATAGTGTAGAGTAGGTACTGTGTGTATGGACGATACCCTACATAATTACATATAGTCCGCTGTTAAATGAGTGCAAGCTATAAAGTATAACTGTATCAGGGAAATGTTCAGTAATCAGGTCACTACTGTGCGCTGCTGATAATCAAAACTGTTCCAGCTTGATAATAAAAGTAGAATGAGATTTTGTTGTTCCGATATGACTAAAATTCAAAACATTCAGAAGAAGTGACTGAAATAGTAGTTGGAGACTTTGTATTGTAATTATAAACTGAGTCAAACTAAACGGGAGCAAAGAGAGTCAGAGGCAGCAGAGTCTACGGTCTGTTGTGGACTGTGACAACAAGAAGTTGGCACTTCTCACTGTTTCCAAAACATTATGAAAAGTGCCAACTTTCCGTCCCTTTTCAAAATTCTAAATGAAATATCAGCGTGCATAAGAAACGGAAATGGAACCTATCATATACTATACAAGGTTTCCCTGGATATATCTGTAGGCCGTACTGCTAGGCTATGCCCCACGTACTTTCGAGTGTCTGTGTAGACAGTGAGCTCAGGAAATCCGTACAATCACCGGGGAATAGACAGTATTGATCCAATAATCTTAAATTTGCACCAGGGTTAAATTATTGTGTTATTCAAGCTAGGGCCGGAGTATGTACGTAGGGACCTAGGTTCGTAGGTTCATTCGCGCTGTAGCTCCCTCCTTGTGTAAGACATTGTCAGGTAATGAATGAATGACTCTACGTTTGAATTCGAAATTGGAGATTGATAGTAAACACGATAGCGGGAGGGGAGAGGATGGGAAAGGATAGATGGACGGACAATACAGGGAGAGCGAGTCGGCTTGAGTTGGCAAAAGAAAAACGTTAAAGGAAAAAAATGATCTCATGGGACACGATACTCGGAATGAAGTGGAATAGGAAATAGCTCTCCTTTAGCATTTCTCTGCAAAGGAATTTGTAGTTAGGATAGAAAAATTCCTTGTTATCCGTTTAATATGTTGAGTTCTCCCCTTGTTGTCTGCTTCAAATCTTCATTTCCTTAGTTATCTGGAACATTTTGAAGACATATGTGGAGGGAGAAAAAGTAATAAGTGTACATAATTCATGTTTGATCTTATTTAAATGAAGAAAAGAAATTGAGCAATTTTGTTGATTACAACGTAGTTTAGCACGACAATAAAATGTTTAAGGTCCAGTTTATGTAGCATTATAGTTACGTCAAGGAAAGGTGGGCGAAAACATTTTCCTGGAGCATAAATGGAAATTCACCTCTTTAACATCTTTTCTCAACCTCATTTCTTCGTCTTCGTCAGGTCTTGTCGTAAACTTTTGGACTTTTTATAGTGTTGTTGTAGATGGGGGCTGGGTACCTAGTTACTAGGTATGTCTTTTGCGACCGCCACTAGTGATCGCCTCGTCGCACCTTTACCTGACTTCCTCGCCTTTATATAGTTTGGGCCACACTACCTTTTATCACATTTACTGGGTGTAAAAGTTACTAGGTACTGCATGGATGTATATATTCCTGCGGTCATCATTGAAATTGCAAAATGTGTCATCACATTTTTTCGAAAAGTCAAAACGTGCTAACTGCCTCTTTCCTACTCATCTTGAGAGGTGCGGTATACTATGCAAATGCATACAAATCCCAAGGTCTCGCTTCGAAATTTTTTGTAACTTCATTTTTGTAAATATTGTGTGTTCCTTGAACATCTTTGTGCCTCTTTGTACCCGCACGAGCGAGAGATGAAACATACTTTCTAACACCGAGATGCTCGCTCCATTTGTACTATTTTGCGTATGAATGTAAAGCTCATGCTGACGCTGCTATAGGACCCGGACTGTTGGTTGGGTTGACTGGTGAGACATACTTTATATTTCGATTTCCTCCAAATGGCAAAGAGCAATGGGAAATGGTAAAGATCCAAGGAAATGAAGATTTTACATTTTGGTGGTATTCTTTATTCTCTTCCTTCTCTGTGTCTCTTTCTCATAGTAAGATCTTTATGAGATTTTATGGGAGAAGAGATTTTCAGCGGAAATGAAATGATCACAAGGGAGACAAACAGAGTAGGGGGAAAAGAGAGCTTTTTTTTTACAGTCTAGACGGTGGCCGTATCACCAATCACATCAAATGGTAGTCACAGTTGAGAGAGATGTAATATTGTTGTAACGAGCATGAAACAAGGAACCAACGATAGTTACATTAAGTTGTAGTTTCTACCACGGCTTCCCGGTGCATACAGGAAATACATACATATTCAGCGTGCAAATGTATATGTATGGATACAGTGCAGTATAGTAAAACATACAGTGTTCAGATTCTATGAATATGAAACACAATGGAAAGACAACTATCACAGAATGATAGTTCATGCTGTAAATGGACAAAAAATTTAAGGAGAAAAAACAAATCAGAGCTCGTTTGAATGTTTTATAACATGCGAAAGCCTTTGATGTACCCTCACTCAGCCTTTCACTTCTTCATCTTGTTGCTGTTGTTGATGTATTTTTTTTGCTATTTTTTTTGTATCAAAAGAAACAATAATAGGAAATAGGCCAAGATGTAAATGAAATGAAGTCTTGGAATTGACGAACAAATGGGAGATGGGTTGATGAAAGGATTCACGGGGATATGATACCTACCTACCACTGCACTGCACTGGAATTGTATTGTGAATATGTAATTTGATGAGGTTCTGTTGTATCGATAGCCATTCATGTGCGTTGGTACAAATGTTCATGTAGCTACTTCCAAGTTAAGATGGAAACTTCCAATTACGCATAGTATACATGTATGACGAACCGTATGTTGAACATACATTTGCCTCTTGTTCTTGTCCACTTTTTTCCCGAAGCAGACCTGGAACTCTCAAACAGCCAGGGACTGGAGCCAGACCTCCCTCACAATTGGAGTGTGAGGAATATTTCTGATATTTCCTATGAAATAATTTAAGTAAATGACTTGACTTGGTAAGTCGGATAGTACAGACTTGAGTTTGAATTTAGATTTGGATAACTTCCATTTGACTATGTTTGTTTCTGCGCAGCCCCGGCCTTACAGGCTGCCCAGAGCTCCTTAGTTGTCTCTGTACGGAGAAAGAAGGGGAGGAAACAGTACAAGGGAGATGGGTATATACGGAGGTACATACTTGGGACAAACTACCTATACATGTAAAGTACAGACCTGGTTAGGAATACAGAGGGGAAAAGTAGATACCACATACCGTCAGTTCCCCAACTCTCCAATTGAATTCAAAGTAAAGTAAGTCTGTCTGGTGGATTTTTGGTTGTCTTTTTCAAGGAATACTTTGTATTAGTTCCTTCACTCTTTTCCTCTACAAGTCCACAATGTACGCGTGTGCTTTTATTGACAGAATTTAAATGTACAAGTAGGATTATTGCATGATTGAAGTGTCTCTGTTCAAGTAGATTATGCCCAGCATAAATCCATTTCTACAAATGCCGTAGACACTCAGTGTTTGAGAGAGAGAGAGAGAGACAGAGAGAGAGAGAGACAGAGAGAGAGAGAGAACGAGTGAAGTCAAGGGTGCAGAGTTGTAGTCTATACACACTTGCACTACAAAGCTAAAGCTGCAAACAGTCAGACGAAGGAAAATGGAAAGAAACTGCTGTCTATAATAAATATATGTGACTGTGTATTTATAATATGAGGGAGTAGTGTCTCTAGTCAGTTGAGAATGTTCACTGTGGACGAGTAACTAATACAAACTTAACTGGGGAAGGTTACTTGCACTGGTGAGTGTGTAGAAAGTATGCGAAGGAGTTTCTTATTGAAACGGAAAGGAATGGCTTTCGAACCTGATGAAATATTGATAGAAAATAAAATGCCTTTTTTGCTCACGCGATCAAAGGGCCAGAAAAGATCGGTGAGTAAAAGAAATGTAAATGGCGTCGACAACGTTTTAACTATCTCGTATCTTTCACTTGACTATATAGTCTTAGTCGTATCTCCTTGAAAGGGTAGTAGTACTGCAACACTGACTGAATCAGGTAAAACTAATCGTAAGTACAACAAGGAATAAAAACTGCCTATGCCTTGTGTGTTTTGTATCATCATTATAAATAAGAAGCACATTACTTTCTCGTCTTGATGGAAGTTTACCATGTGTATTTGCGTGATACTCTCCTATGACTATTTTTGAGAGGTGTTTGTGACAGACATTACGGGGTTTTTTGGGGTATTAGTTGGATTGATCGAAGGGAAAGTTTATTCTATTAGACGAGAAATTACTTACGCTAGGTAGGAAGAGAACCGTGCATGTTGCACATAGATTGGTTTTATTAGTTTTTGTTTGGACTGCTTCGGCTAGTCGAATAGTGATAGTTGATAATTTAACTTTAAGAGGATTTCTTTTGTAGATATCGGTGGAATTTTGAAGACAGTATCCACGATTTTGATGATGGTACGTGATGAGCCCTGATAATGATTGCATGGCGTGCGGTGAAGCATTTTCCCACCATAACCCACCCTGTATCCGTTTTAAATTTTCACTGGATTGATCGTTATTGTCCTTGTTGGTTAACTCCTTTTCTTCAGATATGTATCAAATCAAGTGAGAATGAGTCGACGAGCTTTTGAATGAATACCAGGCAGACTTGGACTGTACTTTACAGTCTTTACAAAAATATAAATATGGAGCAGACACTGGCTCGCAGAGTACGAAGTAGCGAATATGAGCCAGCTGTTTGTTTTATGGTTAGCAGTACAAGTAGGAAGTTTAATTATCTTTAATTACATAAGTACCAGGTACCATATTGGGCTCTGTTCCTGTTTTTCTTCTCTCCTTTGACAAGCACAGCGCGTATAGGGAGCTGTGAAGCAGCTCTTCGCGTTAACCAAATATGCGATGTGGGTGATTAAGGTTGTTATTGAATAGTGTATTAATATTATAAAAATTAAATATTGATGGTGGATGGTTGATGGTTGATTTACCTGAAAGGTTTGGAATGGTACGAGTGAGATAAATAGAAGTACAGAGCTACAATGGTGATCATATTATTGAAGTATGTGATGGGAAAGGACTATTGGTTGGGCAAGTCGAAGAAGTCATTGATCCAAGGGGAGACCAGGTACCGGGAAAGTGGAGTGTGCATATTTATCGGAGGGAATCCAAATGTTATTTTGTATTCAGTTTAGAAAACACCTCCTGGGTGTGCAGGCATCAAATGTGTGTATAATGAGGCAGTCCTGGTCGAACCATCACCCCGGCATCGCATCGGTATAACAACCTGGGTCTCCAAAGTTTTCCCTCCTTATTTTTCTCGGGGTTTCTTTCTTCCAATTCATTTTCAGTGTGTAAATGTTTTTTTCCTCTGAAGTCACGTCGTCGTCGGACTTCGTCGATGCCATGGTACTGTAAGGCATGGTATGGTCGGCTATGCTATGACATGCTTTGGTGTACAGTCTTTCCCTTTAAGATGCTGGTGGTGGTCTGCTGTCGTTGCCTCGGTCTGCCTGCCATCCACAGAGTGTGTGTATGGCAAATGGCAGTTGTTGTTCTTGTTTTTGTCGCCTTCGAAGGAAAAAAAATTGTGACTAGGGATAAGTTGAGGAAAATCCATTGGAGTTCCTGTTGTTTCCCCGCCCCCATACAGGGAGAAAATGGAACTTGAGTTGAAAGATGAAGAAATTATACGTAGATGTTGTTGAATTCTAAATGTCTTCGTATCCGGTGTCGTAGAATATTACAATTCCAATCTGGGACTGACATTCAGGGAGAATACAAAAGAGGCAGTGTCTCGTGTCTCTCCAGTCAGGCAGACAGTCAGTGTACAAGACGTATCATTGTCGACGTGGCAAATCGTCCTGCTGAATTTTAACCTTTTCGGGGTTTCTCTCCCTTCCAAGGCGAAAAATTGAATAAAAAAAAAGAAGATTGGAGAGTGCGAGAAAAAAAAAGAGTAGAATTGGAAAGTTTGAAATTTTCACAACGACAAGACATAGGAAAGTTATGTACGTATCGTTTGTGTTTGTCCTGGGAATTTTATTGAGAAAAACATGCACATAATGTTCTACGGATTCCTTTGTTTTAGTTGCTTTCATACTTGAGTTCCGGAATGAGAATACCTACGACCTTCTTAAGGTTTTTATTTGGGATGCATACCTAATGACGTAGCGGCAGACACACACATACACACACACACACACACACACACACACACACACACATTCAGTTCAGTTCGAAATCCTGTGTAAATTCCGTATGCACTATGTGCACTGGAGACACACGAAGCCGATGGAGCTGAAGGTATGTGCCGTGTGCTCTTAAGTTCTAAACAAGAATCCATGATTACGGAACAGACATTGCAAAGATAATGCAAAGAATTTTGCTGTTCTTGGAAAAAGTTGGAAGAGTCCCATAAAGGATAATGGTTGACTATTTGGGATTTTACTCACAGAGTCAGACAGACGAAAGGGAGAGCTCTCGTCGTATTTCATACACTGATCCGAATGGCTTGTTTTTATGTAAAATGTGAATAGTAAATGCATACGTGGCTTCATGTATGGCCATGCCTCGGATGTGTACACATGGAAACTTGCAAGTCCATGGAGACAGAAAGTACAAATCTATTGCATTGCATTCCATAGCAGAAAGAGAGAGAGAGTGAGACTACGGAGTGAGACTTTTACTCTCTCCATAAGTTTAGTTTCCGTTAGCGTTTCTGCGTCACGAAAAATACTGCTTACTTCGTGTATATATGTGTACACTGTACCTACGGAACCTATCTGGAACACATCATAAAAACAGTGAGTCTATTCATAGTAGTGAAAACCCCATCAATATGGTGGATGTGGTGGGGGAATGCTTTGGAAGAACGCATCATGGTGATGGGTTCCAGATGGGTTTATTCAAGGGATAGGTAATTAGTATGGGCTCAGTGTCGACCTCATCATAATGTTGAGTTTTTATTATTATAAATGGACTCACTTTTTCGTATAAAGCATGGTTTTCAAATGTTTTTTTGGTGGAGTGTATACTATATATCGATGCAGGTGCACGTGCGGATAGGAGTAGGTATATGCCTAACTGGACTCTCACTGTCTCATGCTTTTCCTTCAGTTGATCGAATTTACCAAAAGGGGAAAAGTAAACATGGTGATCTGTATATGGAGTAGGTTAGCTGAAAGAGGCCGAAAGAGGTGGAGCAAATAAGGAAAGTAGATCCGATGTCACTCGAACCCAAACTAAGCCTTCGTATGAATTTTATGTGATTTTTTTTGCAGAAGATAGGCTATCAAAAAATTCATAGTTCAAGTCTTAGCTTTTTGCTAACGCATTTGTTATTATCTAGTGTTCTGTTCTAAAGAAATCTATTGAATATTCTACTATCTGGCCTTGCCGCGTGATGAGAAGACTATCGAGAAAGTTTGGGCGTGTGCAATCCTACATGAAAATTTCATTTGTGTGCAAACTTGTGGAGCTTAATTCAAAACTCCTTCCATGTTACCATTTTAGAGAGCGACTAAGCAGAGAGTCGGGATCTGCTGTATTGTAAATATTGAAGAAGAGATTTGTTGCTGAAAGAGCCGAATTGGTTGTACAGAGTCTGAACATTAAAAATTTATTTATTATTTCAGCCTTCAAAAGATTGAGTTTCTTTCTGTATGAAAGATATAATGTTGTTATTGTTGTTATATTTTTTGATCTTGATGGAAGGCTTCCGGAAAAAGAAATGTGAAAGAGTAATTGTGCAATTATTGTTGTCCTCTTTTGTGTGTCTAGGTAAGGGGCTGTGCAAAAAATACATAACGCTGGGTCGGGTCGGAAGTTATTTAATTAGCGTTACAACCCTATGCTTACAGTAGTGAGTGGGGGGGGGGCGCTATTGCATTACTAGAATGGGGTAGTCGGTTTCGTAAGGTCCGTTATTTTGCCTTACGTATTTTTTGCACAGCTCCTTAGTAAGGGTTACAGTATGCATATTGGTGTTCGGCGGTCTAGTTTTGAAAAGCTCACCCTGATAGTTTATGAGAAATGAAAGGATTTGAGTTCTAAGAAAGGAGTCTTCTGTTGTAATCAGAAAAAAGGAAGGGGCAGTGCCGAGTACTGCTTGGAGGAGAACCTACGGCTCCCCACCATAACAGGCTTATAGCATTCATTTCGAAATCTTAGTCTGAGCTAAAATAGAAATCCGGGTGACGCATTTCACGTTACGAGATGAATGAAGGAGTGGAGCAAGGATGAAGATGCTTGAGAAAGAAGTAGGGAAGATTGAAATTTGAAAATATGTTAGGTTGCCGACAATAGAGCTTCCACCTTTACCATACTTAGTCTATGTCAAAAGATGTAGCCTACCTTCATGTGAATGTGCGATGAAGAACTAGCCTATAAATTTTTTCCACTCATTCTTCCTACCTTTCTTCGTCCTTAGTTTGCCTGTAGAGATAAATTTTTGTTCCGAATGTAAAAATAGTGAGAGGAAAAAAAAATAAGGGGAAGAAAGAGAGAAAACCTTGTGTTTCAGTGTTTTCCTGTCCAAGTCTAGCATTTCGGTTTGCTTGTTTGTATCCGTCTCATCCATTTCTATTTTTCTCTTGTGTTTAAATGGATTGTGCTAGGAAAGCAGGTGGGTTTTTAGTTCTTAGCTTTCGTCTCTCTCTCTCTCACTCACTCTCTCTCTCTGGTTGAGGTTTGTCGAGCCGGGAAGATAAATCCCTGTTTTTTTTAAACCGTTTATACTAGAACCAAGCTTGGGAAAGGAAATTCTTGTTGGTTTCGCTCTAAGACGCGGGATTCAATTCTGAGTTGCTACAGTTCATACGAGCAAAGTTCAGAGGAGTCACATTGATCTGACTCTTGATCCGAGCTTGAGGCAATGTCACCGTCTCATGAACAAACCAACGTATCTTCACGTGTGTTCCGTGTCGTAAACCTTCCTTTGAATCCTCCAGCCTTACTGCCTTCATGAGCATGCAGGGAAAAAAACATATCTTTATGGAGACCGTAATGGTAGGAATCGTCGTTAGGATAATGGAAAAGGTGAAGAATTCAACCCAAGGAATCCCTGTTAAGTTAAAAACTTCCTTGTAGATTCTATCAGTTTATTCTGATGATCGTGTGCAGTAGTGCAGGCTGACGAACAAGGCCGGGAACGATGGTAATACAGTGGATATGCATGCTGTCGATGGGTTGGAAGAGATGGATGTAAAAAGGAGAGCTTCCATCCAGCTCTATAAGCCGTCTACAATGTTGTAGCATACATACATGGAGCCTAGTCGGTCCACAGGATTCATTAACGGGAAGTAATCCGATACTACCGCATACTGCTACTTGCTCGATGATTTTAGAATGAACGTTGAGTGCAAACAAGCTGATCGTTCCTGACTTTTTGTCTACTGGGCTTCACACACCCTCCATCACCTCTTGACTATTAATGTGTACGTAGGCATGTGGATGGTGAGGTAGACTGCGGACTGGAATTCGCTTTCATGTCTGCCATATCATTACGTGGTCATGTTTAGGGGTTGGGTCTCGCTTGTTGTGAATCTTCCTGCCTGACTGTCTCCCTGTCTGAGAGGACGGGAAGACAGAAACAAATCTTAAGATTATTTACAGATTCATCATTATTCATGGGTTGAAATAGGTATACAAAACGAATAGAGATATATGAGACGGAGTGGGTTCTTTAGTTTGGATTCTCAAGTGATTATTTTCCGCGTCGTGCTCAAGGAGCAGCAGTAGAGCGACAGAGATAAAGGAAGAAAGACAGAGACAATAATGAGATTTGATGTCGTTTGCTCATCATGCATGTCCAATTAATTTGGCCACAACGCTCAGCTCATTCTCCCGTATGGACTCGTCGGGAGCTGTACAGCGGAGCGCTCGTCATCGTCATGGTATCGTAAAAAGATTGCAAGTAGAGTGTTACAACGCGACAGTGGCAGTCTTAATGGCTCGATGCAATCAAACACTGCTATTCATGTTTGCCCACATTTCTGTAGCGCGCTATCAAGTCTGTCTGTATCACATTTGCACAGTCAACATCGACAGTCAAGGGTTGCACTCTCTGCTAAGTCGTTTTATGTGATAGGAGAGTGTGGTACATTCCATTGGCAGGATCCTCTATGGTTATCGTATGTGTTGAATCGAATCGGATCGAAAAGATTAAAACAGATGTCATCTGGGATGAACCGTTAGTCTGGTCTTTGCACATATTTAGGCAGTGTATATTCTGAATATTATTACTATTACCCTCATGAGGGCCTATTAGTATGGGACAGCAGTGCTTTATTACCTTCATGTTTGTCTATCTGTTATCCATCTGCTCTGTGCCGTCATAGGAACTTATTATTTCCAAGTGCGGATCAATCTAGTTAGTCCATGGGGTTATCTCTATAAATTAATGGTTTTATTATTAGCACAATAGGTACTTTGAGTGCAACAATGTTAGTAGATTAGAGGCAATCTAGTTACGTTTTACCTCTGGGTGGATTAGACTGCTGAGCTTGAACTGTTAGGACCTTCTAATGATGACGCATCCGTATGCAGATATAAGGATAAAGGTAGATGTCCGCTGGCAGTAGGTACAACCTCCTAATTCAAGGGAGGAAATCTAGTGTTGAGGAGCTGCATAATATTTAGCCCTTGAGCTTCGTTGGGGTTTTTGGGGGGATTAGAAGTAAATAAACAAGGAAAAAGTGCCTACGTGTAGTGCAGTACTTCAGTTTTATCTGAGATGGGAATTTTTCTATGTTGGTGTACTTTATTTTCGCGGAGTGCCGAAGAATAGATTGGATACAAAAGAAGGAAAATCGTAGATTCTGTAATATAATAGATAGGAGGTACTAAAGTTAGAGATTGGCTTTTTCTCCTCTGGCATTGGCTTTTCCAGGCTTCCGTACCATTTACACTTGTTGAGTCAGATGCAGTGAGTGCGACAAGCACGTAACACATTCACGAGCACTACAATGGGAAGCTCACGCAAACTTCTTTCATTTTCATGATTTTCCCGTTTTAGTTTTGTAGATAGAGATAGCTCCGGTATATGGGGGTTTCTAATGGGCATAGGAACTTGCGTTTGTGTGTTTGTCTGTCTGTCAGTATTGTAGGTGGATTTGGATAGGTACGCATGTAAGAAGGACTCTGCTTGAAGCTGCATACTTCAAAGTTCCTATCGTCGTCCTGTTCCTTTCATAAACCTTTTTTCTGTAGGATAATAATTTTTATAGGACGGATATAATATTGTGTCCTCTTTATCTGTCTGTGGCTCATGCAGTTGTACACAATGTATTATTATATGTAGTGTATTGCGAAATAGTCTCTTTATTTTCTGTGTAATAATTCATGTAATCGTAGGTCTGGCTCGGTTCACATAAACATCGACATGCTATTTAACTCGTCCGCATTTATCGTTTCTTTTCAAAGCATGTTTCTTTTACACGTCACTATATGATATTATAATAATAAACTAACCAGTGACTTCCCTAACAGTCAGGGTACAATCAGTCAGAATCAGAAACTATGTATGTACCTCTAGCTCTGATTCTGGTTTAGGCTGTGCTGCTAATATTTTATACAGCATTCAAGTTTGCGGTGTGACTCTTCCAGCGTACTGTTTAAAGCAAACTAACATTGTGTGCGGTGTACCAGACCCCCTTCGTACCTTTTCGAACAGTTTTGTGATCATTTTTTCATATTTTTGCCGGTGGTGGCAAGTTTGTGTATTTGACAAACTAATGTCTCAAATGAATGCGGAATACATACATCAGGCTTTTCCTAATCTACGGCAAATGAAAGTTAAATTGTATTGGCATACGTATGTAACACTCCTGGACCTTTAATTTTGTTACGATCACATTTTGATTTAGATTTTCTTCTTTCTTAGAAAAATGAGAGATTTGTGAATTTTTAGGAAAATTCATCAAATTCTCCCTCCGACAGATTATATGCACTCTCTAGGTACTACAGTAGGTAGAGTTGCACACACTGAATGTGACCGTTGCGTTAAAAGATGGATAGTGGGATAAGATGGGAAACGTTCCACGGATGAATTCTATCTGCATGGCTTCGTCACCTTATAACTCTGATAATTTAAGATGTCTTGTTTCCATCTTTTCGTAATCTGTACTCAAGAGCTCCGAAGTGGTGATTTTTAGTAGTCGTACGTTTTACTGTAGAAATAGGAAGGTATGTATGTACCCACGAATTTGCACCTACGCACGTTATTTTCATGAGCACTCACATGCGTGCGGATAATGACTATTCTAAAGGTGTGGTTTCCTTAACATGCATTTCCTATTCCTACATGGACTCATTTAAATGGAGATTCGTAAAATATTCCGTGGCATGTCTACTACTTGTAAGATTCGTCAAGAGCAGAGAGAGAGACATTTCTCCAGTTTAAAACGTCATACTGGTTTCGGTAATTAGTTTCCAGTTAAATTCATATCCTTTAGTGCACGGTAGTAACGACGACATCCAGCCTTAATGGATGTCGGATATGGTAATTTGTAATAGAGGGGACTAATGTTACATGAAGATTCAATTTCCTCTTTGTTTGTTAAATATGACTACCCACCTTTAAATGATTTTAGAAAGGCTCCATCAAGTCTAATTATGCAAAGTAGCAATTATTGGGTGCATGGTAACTAACATGTTCAGTAGTGATTCATTTTCCAAGAAGGCAGGATATCTAATTAGATGGAAATGTCCATGAGGAAATATTAAAATTGCTTTTAGAAGTAAATATTTTGGCCTTTGACTTTGACCTTATGGTTGCTTTCTTTAGTGAAAATGGAAGTAGTAGTAGAGAATAGAGTGTACACTAATAATTACTTGCAACTAGGAGCCTCAGAATTGGAAGCTCAAAGTATGAGGCAGTATATTAATTTTTTTTAAATGAAAAACGTGCTATGTATTTACTCTTGAGTAATGTTCTCAAGCTTAAGGATGTACTTTTTTTTGTACAAATCCAAGACAAAATAATTTATAGTTTATTGCACTAGTCTTCGTAGATGCTTGCCTACCTAAGTAGGTATGTAGTCAGGATTTGACAACTGGTTCAGGCGGTGTAAGGTCTTTGCCGGTATGCCTTTGGCGTATAGTTGACAATGAAATGTTAGTATCTGTATTTCCGTATGCTAATTTTAATTTATTACCACCGATGTAGCTTGAGAATAAAACTTTAAGAGTGGTCACATGTATAAATTGCTTTGGGACAAATCTAAACTGATTCGTAAAACAATGTTTGCGTAGGTAGTTTGCAAAAGCGTAAGAGTCAACTCTATTCTAATGAAAGTCTAGTGATCTTCTTTGAGTTACGACCAGACTGAGTGAGTCATGGGAAAATATTATGTCGTTGACAGTTTTTTTCACTACGCACTATTTGTTCAACGCGTACTGTTTATTTATTTACATTTGAAATGGAGAATTTTCACTAAACGGCAGTAGTACATTACTACACCTGATACTACCTAGTGACACACCACTATTGAATTATCTGTACAGAATTTGTAGTTGCTGTAAAACTACCGAGATCCTTCCCCGTCTATATTCATTGACGGTGGGTGGTTGGAAATTATAAATGATTATCACGTGACTGTTTCTTATGCAAAACTTGCAAAGAAGTTATTTTACTATTGGGGTATTTGCTGATGCCATTATAGGATCAGGAATTAGGGATCTTATGGGAGCGTAGAAATATCAGAAAAGGATTTTCCAAATAGTTATTGCTTGGTTTGATGCGACAAGATTGTATTAAGTCTTTTAGATAATAATGCGGAGCTTCCGTAGATTGCCGCGTCACTTGCAGTAGGTGAAAGTTGTTATTTTTTGCTCCTCGGGATGATGGTAATTCCCATATTAAAGTGGATAAATGGCTTAAGTATATAATTTTATGTACGAGTTGCTAGGTGTGTACTAGAAGATAATGTGTATGTATTGGTTTAGATAGAATGAGGATTCATCCTGTCACTATTTGAGATTTACGGGTGTTGGGTATCATTTTAGATTGGCTCTCAGGAGGAAAAAATAGGCGGCGGATAAGACGAGAGAAATAAGAATAGAGATACAATATACATTAAAAGCAAGGAAGATAGAGAAAAGGGAGGAAGATGCTAAGACTAAAAATAGACAGTGGAAATGGAGTGTAGACCGAGTGTGTGAGTCGCAAACAACGCTATTGCTAGCTGGTAAAATTGGACTGCATCACACATCATTCAAGGGTAGTAAACGTAGAGAGATTGATGCTTTGATGCTGGTTGGGAGTTCGTAATGTGCTCATTATTATTTTTATTTTCTATCTAGGTCGATGAGTCGTCCATTGTGGGTCCACCAGCAAAACGGAAGTCCGCCTCTGAAGACCCTGAGAATGTTGTCAGTCGAGAGATCAAAAAGGTGAGTGGGAAATTATAGGCATTGATACCCGTTATTTGTGAAGTCTATTGTGCGCGGCTGTACCATCCTCATCAAAATCAATTTTCAATTAAAATGCATCACAGGACATTCCTGATGAACTACAAATAACAGTAATTAATGTTGACATCACTGATCTCTTCCATACTGCCTTAGGTGTAATGTCTGCAGCTCAGCTGTAGATTGATAACGTGATTATGATAAGGGGTAATGAAGCATTGCATTGTTTTAGAAAGCAGTACGACTGCAGTATAATATGTCATTCATGCATGTACAAATTGAAATGCAGTAGGATTTAATGTAAGTTTAAGTGTAATGTATAAGTTGCTTTCGGAATTTGTAATGGCCAAGCACCTTATTTGATCGATTATCAACCCAGTTCTATTGTTTTTTTTTATAAACTTGTTTTCAGTGAATTTTCTTCCAGTAGCCTTTCAATCTAATAGGGTCACATTTATCGCTTACCCAATAAGCGTGTAGGCACATACTATGTGAGTATCAGTAATGATAACACAAATGAAACAAAAACACAGCAATAATAAATTGTCGTTTTCCAAAAAATGTTTTTGTTTGATGTTTAACTACGTTATTTAGAACATGTTGTGTAGTCCAACTACTAAATAAAAGAAAGCTACATGAAAAAAAAACGGAATTTCACGAAGAAATGTTGTTGGCTTACGGACCTTTCCGTACAGCAATTGTTCGATTAAAAGTCCGTGCTCAAAAGCCCATTGTTTTCGTTTTTTCAGCAGCGTTTATAGGTTTCCAACTCCATCCAATAGGCAGTAAAGCATGGTAGTTGTATAGGTATAGCTGTTATCTTGTCAAAGAATAAATAGTATGGCTTGCCCGGCTCGATGGGGACGTTGAAAAACAATATAGAAGGAAATTATTGTTATTTAAAGTAAAAGAAGAAAGAAGATGATGAAATTGAACAGAGTTGGAAAGTTTCGGGAATATATTGCTATGCATTATTAGGCTCTGCACTGAGCACATTCCTCCGTTCCCTTTTGGCTCCGTGTCCTCAGCTCCAAGTGATATTTTCTCATTATACTCTGAATACGTAATGTTGAAAATAACGACTGAACGACTGTAGTTTACAGTTCACATAGTTCCACCAAGTTTCACATACCTACCCACTCCACGACGAGCACACAGTTTAACAAAGATTTGTACATACAGAGTTCTTATTGTCTTACAGATATATATGTGGTTTATTCGTGGGCTCGTCAGTTTTGGTCTGCAGACGTGCAGTAGTGTAATATTGTACTGCTGCAGCTTGTGGACGAGGCTATATGTACCGCATTTGTGGGTATACTATGTGTGGGGAACTCATATCCATAGTAGGTATACCTAAGGTGGTCGGATATTTACTGTATGGTAAAATTTGCGGAGCCATTCTATGCGCAGGCATATTCTATGTCGTACAGATTTTTTCTTTGCATTTGGAGTATGTCATTGTAAAGTAGGAAGACGTAGGGATACTGGCGGAGAGGTATGTATCTAATTGTCTGTGTGTATGCGCTGTGCAAATAGGCACGATGAATAGTATTCGACCTCACCTCATCTGAATGCTAATAAATGCATAGAAAGTTGACGCCTTGTCGGAACGATTATGCTATGATGTGCTTGTATACGAGAAATTGACGCTTATTTGTGTTATGGAAACCCTCCATCCTTAATTTATGGGAGAACTGATTATTATTCCCAGTCAGTCTTACCCTCTCAACTTTGACCTTGATAACTTGATTCGTCCGAGAATTGTTTTTTTTCCTTCTTATTTGTACACTCTTTCAGATATTATTATATGAACAGATATTGCCGTGCCGTTACCATGATTAATATGTCCGTGTCTATTTTCTATCCTATAATTTGACTATGTTAAAAAAAGGCGAAGTGTTACAGAGGCGTCTGCAGTGTCCATGTCTATGTATAGTATTCCTCTGCTTCTTAGTTTGGGTCCACGACCTTTGTGAAAAAAAACTAAGCTCTTTCCTATACTATGTACACCGTCATCGTATAGTGAGACATGTCTCTGATGTATTAGTTGTGGTATACCTTTAATTCCCACTAATTCTGAGCCCGCGCACCCTCCCTCCTTTGGCTGAGCTGGTCTAATAGGGGTATGATCGGCGATATCCCTTATTACAAAGATTAATCCCATGAAAAAATTTTATGGATACGTTTTTAATGGTTTAACTGTATTTGATTTAAGCCGAACCGACGCCAGCCTGACTTGTGCTTGTTAGTTCGGGGTAGTTAGTTTAGTTATTAGCTTGGTATTCGGTATTCGTATTCGTAAGAGCTCTTCAAGTCTTAAAGATTTGATGTTTCTATCGAGTATTTAAATTTGGTTGGGAAAAAACAGATGAATTACACTCCATTTGACAGTTACAGTATGTAAGGAGAGGAGGGGAAAAAACGGAGACACGACGTATGGTAGCAATAACATTATTGATGAGTTTTTACGACTTCTAATATGACGATAGTTATAATATCGTAAAGATAAACTGTGCAAGCCAATGGGAAGGATAGATGTGAGTGTAAAATGCGTGTGAATTATTTGTTATTTCTAAATGCATGATAAAATGTGAGAAATTGAATTTCGTCTGCGTTCCGTTGCGTATCCACCAACTTGTAATAAGCATCAGCTCATGCCTGAAGTTTCTCTACGTAGAAAAAATCCATATAGATCCATACAGCAGTTTAATTATAGATGGTGTAATGTCTACGCATGCAATGATGAGACTGTATTCTGCATAGTAAATATTAGAAGACTGAGCGAGTAGTAATAATGTTTGATGAGGGAGTCAATGAAGAGAAGTTTACTGCTTCTCAACGAGGTGTTTGGCAAGTGTTCCTGTAACCAGTCGGAGATGCCTTGTATACTTTTAAGAGTGAGCTCATGTAGTAGTGCTGTAGTATGCGTTCTGTCTGTAGTACGTATTATTCGTTCATAGGACGAGAGGCAAGTCTGGTTGCTTGCACGCTTGTGCATTTCATTACTTAGAATGCGAGGCGATGGTTATTATGTTCAAGACGATGATCAGGATGATGATATGATGAGAGGGCAAAAGACGTCTCTGTGAAGTATGTGTACTCATGTGCACCCTCCTCAAATAAATAAATATACACCAGAAAGGAACTAAAGCGGAGTCAAAAGGAGATGAAGGAAGACTGGGCGAGCGAAGCTGTTCTCTGTTGTGTAGTGTGTGCTTTTTTGCTCTTTCGAGACGTATGTGATGAGGAAGCCTGATGGGGATGATGTGATGTGTTAGCTTTTGTGTACAATATAGATAGCCCGGGAACGGCTATGAAAAAGTATGAATTATCGTCTTGAATATTCAGTGGTTGTCAAGACGAACTCGTAAAGTCATTATGCACGTATGCACCAGCGCGAATACTATGCGTTGCACATTCTCAAATTATTATTTTCGTTTGTACCTCCCTATATGTTTCTGTGAGTTTCTGTGTCGCCGTCCCAGGCCTCGTATTTCCACGCTATCAGGAGTTTGAGTGAAATTATAGTGAGAGTGAACATTTTATGAGCTTGCCTCTCATCTCTGTTTTATTGACCGTGTTAAATGGGTGAATATTAAGACAGCCAGAAGAAGCATGAAACACATTCTGAGAAATTAAGGGACAACAGTTGTTATGGCTGATACCAAACTGTTGTTATTATTTCGACTATGTATATACGTCCCGCTGATCTAATGCCACTCCGTGGCCCGTTATTTTTTTCCTTAAAAAAAACTAGTTGTTCCCTTTATTTTCTGTGGTTTCCTTCAAATTGGGATGTTTTTCCATTTGTGTCTCTGTAGCATTGTCCTCGGCATCCTCCGTTTTGTCGCAGTAATGGATTGGTGCACTATTCCCTCTTAAACGACTGGCACGAGAATGTTTTAACAAGTACCTTGCTGTCGAAAGGTACTAAAAGTAGAATACTGTAGAAAAAGGACTGCGATCAGCATAAACTACGACGATGATACGGTTAATGACGATTTCATTAATTACTTACAATTAGCTGACGAGGGAGATTACTTGATACCTACGTTGTTGTAAAGAACTATAAGGATCTACAACGGGTTGAAATAGTAATGTTGATTTTAGTAGTGTCAAATTATATACCCCATCCGTATAGTTATACCGTTATGATTATACTACTACTGCCCGCCCTTTGTATAGGTTATAGCCTATAGGTAGATGTAGCCGCATTGCTGAAGTCTGACTGTTATAATGCGTAAGTACTGCCGACTAATTGTGAGAGAAGAGAGTCAGGTAAAGTTTGTAAAAATTGTATTCATGTAATTATGTCGTCTGCGAGGACTAGAATAGATAAGAATTCTTTGGAATGGCAGTGGAACTGAAGGGAAGTTGGGGGATGGCAGGGAAGACAAAGCCAACTAAGTAGAATGACAAACAGAGAAGGGATAAACTTTCAAACCTTATAATTACTCAAGTAACTCAAGATAGTTTTTTTTATTCGAGCAGATTCAACTCATTTGAATTGATTCGTAGGGCGTGTCAAACATGGCGAATGAGGATGAAATAAACAACACAGCCAAAGCAAAGCAAAGGAAAAGCGCCATGTATAGAGGAAGCGAAAGAAGTGGAAGTAATCATGTGAAACTTGGCCTTTTTTCTCTGATTGTGACTAAATTATAATTCGGGAGTGTGAGCGACGACGAAATTTTCGTGAACAAGAGCATTCAATTCTATAAGGATGGTACAAGTGGTTCTCCAACAGAAAATTCAAAAAGAAGTAGAAAGGAAAAAAAATTATAACTATAAAAGTAATAATAATAATGCTAAAGACAATATGCGCTTTCTCGAGTCTTGGGCACAACCCTTGTTGGCTTCATTATTCATTAGAAGGGTCATGGTCACGGATTCGACAATCCAATCTTCGAAAATCACAAATTCAATACCAAATCGTCGACATCTGTGTTCGACAAATCTTTTGAATACCACAATTTTAGGGTCAAAATTTTGAAAATTGTCCCTCATACATTTTCGAAATTCGCATTGTTTTGAAGGTCAGTTTCGAAAGACATTCTCTTAAATAGTTTCTACCAGCAATGGAATTTGTTGATGACAGAATATAATCTCAAGTTCTCGAAGCATGAGTACGTTATTCTTTCGACAATCTCAGTTCGAAAGTTTTTTTCTCGAAATTTGGTGCCCAGTAGGTGCTGCAAAAAAAACAGAAATTGTTTCGCAGAAGCACATAAGCACGCAAAAATTTGTCATCGAACATTCAGTGTCGAATTGAAGAGGTTTGAGGATCTGTCTGTTGAGTTCGTGACAGGGATTCCATTAAAAGTAGGACCAGAGAGAAGTTCTACTTCACCTTACAAGGCTTAGACAGGCATACCTAGAAAACGTTTCAGGACTTTTTGAGCAATTTGCATTTGTACGAGTGAGTGTAACAGTCTAATTGACGAGAGAAAGAATGACTTGTACATAGTTACACGTATACCTAGATGTGTTCACTCGCTATACGGAGAGGCTGAGTGTCAGCAGCGTTCAAGACCTATAGAAGCAGCTCTCCCTGTACTCTGTAGTAATAATGTGTGGGCTTGCGAAATTTAGTTCAGCACAGTTTTCTACAAGTCAAAGTCAGACGTTGACTTGATAATGGAACTTCACTGTGCTCCCAGAGACTCCCCGGTTCTTGTCCTTCTGTTTACATCCGTATCCGTAGTTGTACTTTGGTTCAGAAAATATTCTTTTAGCTAAATAAAATAGCCTTGACAATTACTCCTAAACTGAATGTGTATGTGTCTGTCTTGTATGGAGTCCGTATGAAGTCTGCAGTCACAGTAGTCTAGGTGGCTGAGTAGTTTGAGTTGTTTGTCACTTCCTGTCCTTATAAACACTATTCAACTGGGAATTCCGCGGGTGCTTGTTCTTTCCTATGATGTCTGCTCAGAATAGTTTTATATTATGCATTTGTGCATGTACTATATTGTAGTAAGTTTTGATGTCCGATTCCCAGTTTAGTTTAAAAGTTTTAGTGGAAGTCAGAGTGGTTGAAAATGAATTAATGTCTAGAGCATCAGTCACTCGTTATATTACATCAACCACTGCTACTTTGGTAGTTTGAATAAATAACTTGATTTTCTATGGCTGAGGGGCAAAAAGCAGAACCGAGGGTTAGAAGAATGAAGTTTTATTTAGCGAACACTACTGCACTGACTATGTACTTACTAGTTAGACCTGCTGCTCAAGTCTTGACTTACGGAAATGGTACCTACTTCCCGACTTCAAACTATCCTCTCCATTCTGAGTGTGAATCGCATTTACTTCCATCGCTTTGTCGTCTCGGAGTCCGCCATTTAAGTTCCTGTAAATTGTATTATTTTGTTGTTGTATTTATACTCTTTCGAGCTTATAGGGATGAAGGGAGCTTAGTCTTGGTTCAAAATGTACATAACTCATCTAGGTAGGTCATAATCGACGTACATGCTCTTACATTAGATTTTTGTGGATGCAATAGCAAAAAAAAAAACTTAGTTGTTGGGGTCGAGATGTGTCATGAAATCGGGAACCTTTCAAACCATGTAACACACTAGCAGGATCACGGATGTAGAATAAAAAGTCAGTAGTACGACATGAGCGGAGAGAACATTCTTAGCTTAGATAGATAGGTTCATACATACATGTGGTTGGGTTTCGTCTCAAACTCTTGGTTGGATTGGATGCTATGGTAGCTCCAGTGCGGTGGTCGTAATAGGACGAATGGTATTAAATAAGAATGTGTGTCGTAAAATTTTTAAAGTGCCCTCTTAAAATTTCATGTGATGTTGGGAAATGATATGCTTTCTTGCAGAGGAAAGTTTTCTCAGATTTTTCAGTTAAGTGCCACATTAGTATTGGAACTTGTAAAGTTTGAGAAATCTTGCTTGCAATCTTTGGGAGGTTGTTATAGGTGGCTCAGATCTATCTGTATGTGTAGGGCTGGTTAGCTGGTTTGGTTTGGTTTCCAGTTTAAGACGCGGTTGCGAGCTCTTGATGCCCGATGCTGTTTTGACTCAAGTCGGATGTGGAATGAAATGTAAAGCAAGAGTGCTATCTGAAGAAGGCACAAAGCCTTTCCTTCTTGGCGTCGGAACAATTTTGTTTTGGCGTTCTGTGTAAATCTTTTCTCAAACGGGAAATATATTACGTGTCGTGTAGAATAAATATTCTGAAGAAGACTTGAGTCAGGATGACACCCCGCTCAAGACCGCAATTTCGAACAGTTCATTAGCGTATTTTGGGGATTACCAGCACTTGATGGTTTACGCCACTCAGTCAGTATGGTCGAAATGCTTTAGAAGTAACACTTACAAGCATTTTTATGTTTTCATTTTAATTTGTTCAATTCTAGGTAAGTTTGCCTGTGCTGGGAGGATGAATTCAGATATAAATATAAATTTACAAAAACAGTGGAAAAAATTTGCTTGCGGTAAATAATACATACTTCTACCACATTATATGTGTAACGTATAATTATCTTCAATGTGTCAGCGGTTCGAGATTTGTAAAACAATACCTCTAGTCTCGTGTGAGGTACCTATCGCGATATTAAGTTACACTCGATCGAGGGCATCGTTGACATCCTTTTTTATTCCGCATTCCTTAGGCGGGTCTTTCTGCAGAATTCCTTTCTTATAATCGTAGTGGGGCTTTACGCGAATGAATGAAGTTTCATTTCTCGTTCCTTGCATGTAGAATATAGGCTGATATATAATGTCCGTATAACTTCATCTATTAATGACCCTGTTAGATTTATTTATTTCCTTGAAATATTTCTTCGGGAGAGAAGAATAGGAAGGGTAGATACTCTGAGAAGACGTGATAACTAACTCCAACGGAAAATTTAACTAGAGCTGACAGTTCCCTTCTTATTTTTATATCTTTGTTGAACTTCTTTATGACAGAGTAGAGAAGTTTGTAGGTCCGTACGTTTCCTTCGATTTTGTTGATGCTGCTATGTACTTGTAGACACGTTGATGCGTCTGATTTTTTGTTTAGGATAGACTGGGGGGCTAGTCAACTTTTTTTTTGGCGTGATGTGACTTTTCTTGACTTGTCACAGGTCTCCACGCTAACATGCTAAACAATTCCGTCGAGTACCGCGAAGTCGGAAAAGGGTTGTTTAGGTGCGAAATAGATAAACATACGGAGAGAATATAGGACTATTGAAACAACTAATACGCCTTTTGGTACACTTGATCCCCCTAGTTTGTAATCTGTTCTAAATCTACACTGCGTTGCAGGCTCATGGAAAAGCACCAAGCACGTTCGTGGAATCGGTTTGTTCGTTTGATTCAGGTTGTACAGGCTAACGTTTTGATGTTGGAGTTGAGTGTAGCATTGTGTAATTACTCTTTGGAGGTAGGGAAGTTAAAATTATTTAAATAGCTTTCAGGGGAAAGAATTGCCTGAGACCGTGGGGTAAAAAAAATATTAGATCTAACCTCCTCCGTCCGTGTGCCATTATCTGACAAACGAACTCTGCACCGAGTATATCTACATATATTGCAGTACACAGAACAGAGGCAGTAGTTGAGTTACTCCTTTAGTATCAGTTCCTCGCCACACCGCAGAACCCTCCAACCAGCCTGTCAAAGCAGAACAAGATACAGATAGACTAGCTAATTGTAAGCGAACATTAACAATTCAGGCTTCGAGAATTCGGCTAATGTACAAGTACGTTTGACTCTGCATAGGTGCGTATTTATTTGTCTGCACATCATTGAGAGGGACATGCTTGTCGGGAGACAGTGTTATCATCCCGAAGAAAGATATATAGGTAATTGGCTAGGGGTAAGTATTTCAACGAAAGCACTCAAAACGACCTACTGTTGTTTGAATTACAGCATGAGCTCCTTGAAGCGAATCCTGATTCCTTGTTGTTCCAGGGTCTCATTTGACAAAGTCACAAGGAATCTTCTGCCTCGGCATTCACTTGCATTTCACTGTGGTTAATGTCTAGCCTCCGGGTTGCTGCGGGAACAATCTTTTACGGGAAGCAGACATCGATAGATAAATAGACGCTAGCAGTTTTTTTTTATAAAAACATTTTGAAGCTCACTGTGCCGCTGAATTACTTTGAATGCTTCAACGGCACTGACGAGTAAATGTAAAGACAAAGCATTTAGTTGTTACTACACATCTCCCTGGCTATAAACTACTAATAAATACCTCTTTCAGAGTACGCTGAGCATAGGCGAAGGGGTAACTGTCGGTCAGAATGCGTAATAGGGTTCCTCGTGTCAGGGCTCAGCATAGAAATTGGCTTTGCGTATACGTCGTATATATGTACATGTGTTCGGAGATAGGTAGATCCGTAATCCTGCATTCTACGCAGTAAATATAGAAAAACTTTCGAGGGATTATTTACTTGTAAACTCGCATGTGGTTGATTTGATTTTTTCCTTCCTTTACCTTGCTAAGCTTTGATCCTGGAAAAAAAAACTATCGCATCATTACTTCAAACAAACGAAAGACAAGAGAAGAGCCAAGGGATCCCTTATAGATGCAGTAATTGTAGCCTGGGTATACTGCGCCCATCAACCATGCGGCATTTACTTTGCTATTTTTGTTAGAATTCACTCAAAGGCGGAATTCATGGGGCCCTGTCAGGCGAATCCCTCTCTCACTCAAATATAAATATCCGTGTATCCTTTTGCATCTTTTTTTTGTCTTCCTTTCAAATATAGGGATGGTACGGGTATACCTAGTTTGCTGTTAGACGCAACGACTGCGACAATTATGTGCACTACGATTAGAAGACCTTCTCCTTACTATTAACTCTCTTAAGTATTGTAGCCAGTAGTTTTATTTATTTTTTGATGTTCTCTAATACTTGGACAAATGTGAGCGCATTATGGCTACTTTAAACCCGACGTACGTGGTATAACATTCCGTCGGAATTGTTTTTTTTATTGAGTCGGTTTTATACTCGAGTTTGAGTCTACAAGGAAAGTGGAGGCTGAATTCCTATTTAAAAAGGTGTTGCTTAGTATTTACAAGTGTATTTTTACTCCCTTTTAGAGTTTTTTATGTGGTGTGGACCTGCATGTGTTTGGTGCATTGGTATAGCTAAATAGTTTATGTTACTTGTATGTATGGATATGTGCTCTGTTTGTACACCCACTTTGCTGGTGAGTCGTTGCATATCTTATGAATTTCTGTACTTTTTGCTCTGCTCTATTATTCATCGGGGTATCGATCAGCTGGTTCATTTTATGGAGAGCTTGTTCTTTGGTCTGCACTTTTCCTTCCATTTTGTTTTGCGTATTATATTTGGAGAGTTGGATCAAGGATTATCATTTTGCATTTTGTAAATTGCCAAGTTCGTTTTACTCTGAGAATAGTTTTTAATGTGTGTGTGTTTGTTCCGAGAATAAATAAGTATATGGGTTACTGGTGTGGTTGTGCATCAATAGGGGTGTACATGTGGTTTGGGTGACGCGGTCTCAATCGATTTTCAAATTAATTCCTAAAAGTTGCCTAAGTTGTGCTGGGCTGGGCTTGTCTTTCCTCTGAGCTCGACCACGGATTGTGGGAAGTGGGACCCTGTGTGTGTGTGTGTGGGTATGCATACATAGTGGAACGGAGAACGATACGAATGATTTTATGGCAGTTCCTTGTCTCTGTAAATTATATTTAGTCTCTAATCCTAATCCTTGTAACGCACGGCCCCTTCCTAATAACGAAAGTAGTTAAAAACCCCGTCTGATTGTGAGTGCATTGTCGTATTATTCACGCCTGGATAGTTCCATCGATCGAACGGGAGAGACGTCCAATAGGAAGTATATAAATAGGCACATGTCACTTAGGAAGACGAGGATTGTGATGGTGATAAGCATGGATGACTAATTAAAAGCTAATCTTAAGAAAGTGAGAATACCTTTTAGGGACGTATCTACTTGTATCACCATTTCTATTTTGGAGGCAGATGCTTAGGATTTGCTTGACTGCTCAGGAAATTGAGATGATAATTTCCGACATAATTAGTATGAAGATGACCTCTCACACAGTTCAGTGATTTCATGAATATACTTGTATATGTACTTCCTTTTATAATTACAAATCTTCTAACTCGAGCCATTTGGTTTCTGACCGTGTCCATGTTTACAGTTCATCTTGGCAGTTTGACAGCTTATTCCTAAGGAAATATATGAGCAGTACGTATATTATATTGTCTGGCTGAGCCTTTTGCATATCCTACAGAGCATCGAACAAGCGAAATTTATTATTAATTTGAAATACGATGTAATCTAGGAAGGGATATGCGCTTATAATTAGAGGAACTTCTGTGTCTGTGGGTCCCTACTTTCTTTAGCTCTTCAACTCTATATATAAAAGCCTGTTGAGCGCTCGCTTCTGAGACACAAGGAAGGAAGTGGGAATAGATTAATAGATACGTACATACGTAAAATGGAGACGGTAAGAATGGCATAGAGATAATTGTTTTGTAGGTAAAAGGAACGTCAGCTTTACATTTGTCTTCTTCACCATAAAATCTATTCATTAATGCTTTTGGGAATGTCTCTTGGTTAGTTGGATAGTTTTGTGTAATCCATTATTGTTCTCGGAGAACAAGAAGATTTGTGGAAGACACATCTCTCATTTTAACTTCACATTTCGAGTACGGACTGAATGACTGAAAAGGTAGGAGAGGAGTGATGCGAGCTGGGTAGTTAGTAAGCGAGAATAGATTATCTTCACTGATTAAAAATGTGCTTGGCTGTAGTGTTTCGTCCGCAGGCCAAATCCCAAACATTACCTTACAGTATTACGTTAATGGGCTATGTGTGATTTGTTGATTAAATTAAGTTAGATCTTGCTCGAAGAAAATTTGCAAATATATGTAGTCGCACGTCATTATCCTGGGAATGTGTGCTAGTGCTAGATGAAATACAGTGGAGTCTCCATGTACCGACCTCCGCAACACCGGTCCGCTCGATAAATCCGCGCTGAGTTATTTATAGTGAGGCCACTGAAGCCATCTCGTGTCTATAGTGAATCCTTTATAGCGGTCCAAGTCTAAGCTGGACAAAAATGCTGGGTGCCTTGAAGACCGGTATATCGAGGTTCGAGTGTAAATATTTTTAGTGGGTAGTTTGCGACTATGCCAAGTAGACATTTCATTCCGTACTATTCGGTAGGTGGGTACATAACTCATGTATTTTGTTGTGCTCCAACATTTGAGAAGATGTCTACATTCTATGGGTAGGTTGCTACAAAGTTTTACGTGTGAGATGACTTTGGAAATTAATTTAGAAGCAAACTGTAAACATAGAAAATTAGAAGTATTAATCCAAGCTGATTACTATTACCATGTCGTATTGCAGTAGTGCTTTGCAATTGCCGAGTACTTGGAAAAGGGATAAAGTTTAATGTTACGCTCAAACATAGCTGTCTAGGTGTATTTAAATTCTCGTAGTTTACTCAAGAAGCGCGTCCTGCACATGTTGGCTTGAGGCAGCCATTGCATTGGAGGCAGAGTCAGTCTTTGAAAATCTTAATCTTTATTTGAATTTGGACCAAGTTGGGATTAGAGTGGAGTTGATCGACGCTCAACACATTCTCTCACGCATTTTGATGTGCTTGATGAAGGTGGTGAGTGATCCGGAGTCGGAGTCTACATAATGACTTTAATAATATCTGTGGAGAATGGTGATTTGATGGTAGATGTGAAGATTCTTGTAGAAAATGTCTTGATTATTTCATCCATGGGGAATAGGTTGGTAATTTGAGTTGATGTGCGGGAGCGGGAGGTGGCCATGTACCTCCTACGCTTTTTCAGACTCCTGACGAGTCTGTGATAAAAGCTCATTAATAAAAGTAACTATTTCTCTTGCCCATCATAATTATCAGGTCGTATCTTAATTATCACGATGCTATACTCAAAATCTCTCGACACATTCAACTTTTATTGCATTACATTCCACTGCATTTTGCTTGGGCTGGAAAATAGAAAACAGAGCACTTCCTTTTCCTCTCGTCTAATATCCTTTTGGTTTCCTCCATACACACATCCAGTATCAGACCGTTCATTGTGCAGGCAAGGGAGCTCTAATAGATTCATTTTAGACAGTCTGATGGTCTGTGAAAACTTTTACTTGCTTCTCAAAGGAGGCATTTACTCAATGTTCCACGGCACTGTCGTTCCTCACTCCAATTCCAGCATTTAAAATCCCTGGTTTTATTATATATTTAGGTAGGTTTGTAGGGATGTAGTGGGCTAGCCTCCTTTTCACGTATGCTCCAAATGGTATGGGCACCGTTTACAAATAATAAGGAAAATATCAGCCTGCTCAGCGAAGTTGTATAAAGCACGTTTATAGGCATGGCCATGGCCATTTAGCCATTGGCGAATTCTTCAAGTAAAATGTTACTATTGTTTATTTGATTTCAGTTTTATTATTTAATTAAAAACAGAGCCCAAGCCAATATTGAAAACCTCATTTCGTTTCTGATTTTTGTGTTTATTTGATTTCTGTTTATGAAATGCTGACATACTAAAGGAATTGTTTGATGGAAACTTGAGTTGGAACTTGAGCCTGTGCCTCATGGGCACAAATACATATACATAGAACTGTTGACTGCAGTGCTTGACGGAGTGGTCTTTTCATTCTCATAGTTTCCAGTCAGGCCTCCGCATACATATATGTATGTCTACCCAGTAAAGTTTCAAGTTTGGAATTTCGTAGCTTGGCCTTGCTCCTAGCTAGTTTCCAGTTTCATTCTCCTCCCGTACAATTACGGTGGTCTCCACCGAAGAGTCCCATTGTAAATAAATTAACAGTGGCAGCGGCAGCGTAATTATTTGTGCACTAATTTAGCATTGCATTGTCATTGTTCCATGGCAGAGTCACTACTGCGTAATAATGAACGCTTTACAAGGGTCATAGTATAAATTGGAGCGCCCTTGTATTTAGGTATGTATATTTTTTTTTGCTATATCAACTTGAAAGTTGAGTCGAGTAAAAAGTGTTGTGAATGAAACTTGGGTTTTATTTGGAAAATTGAGTGATGATTTTATGATAATGATGCATTTGTTAAATCATGTGATGCCCCTTTATGCAAACTTTTGGTAGAAATAACTTTATAAAAGATTCTCTGAAGCCGGAGTTACTGTGTGGTAGATATCAAAAGTCAGGGACAGGGTGTGAGTAGAAAAAATAGATCGTCATCCATATTATTATGTGGCTTTGAGATTGATGGAAGGCAGATGGGTGTGAAGGAAAATCAATCTCAGAGTTGAGCGTTGAGTCGTCACTAAACTAAAAGTTTTGTAGAACAGTTGTTGTGGAGATTTCCTCGCGGAAGGTGGGAATGCACAAGAGAAATTGGGTCTATTCTAATGCAATAGTTTATATATGGCTCTGCCAGTATAACCAGCATTTTAACATTGCATTATAATTTTACTATACCGATACTATGGACGCACTATCTGTGTAGGTATATGCTGCTAGATGCGAACATAACTGCTCACTTCTCTACAGTATGCTTTGATATGCAATGACGTTTTGTGGAGGCTTGATGTGTAGTTAAGATATTCAGTCATAGGCATTACACATGATGTTCATGGTATTTAAGCCAGCCAGGTGCATTGGAAACCAGCACTGGGAATTCTTTAAGCCTTGCTTGCATGCTTGAATTGCTCATAATTCTGTCGTACTTGTGCTGAGCAACAACTGTACAGGGCGTCCAAGGAAAATAAAGCAAAAGCAAAGCAATGAACTTTTCTGCCAGATTTGAGATTTCTTTCTAGCCTCACATGCAAAGTGCAGATAATGCGAAATAAAAATTTAGATGCACTATTTTTCTTGGCATGGAATAAAAGCATTCAAAACTCGGTCCATAAGGCAAGTACAACGCAACGAAAGCTACTACTTCTTGTGCTCCACAAAAAATAGTCAATTCAAAAATTATAGTAGATGGCTATGATTCAGTCTTGTGTTGGGGCGCTCGCGGTAACTCCTACGTCCTAACCATAACCAATTAGTTAGTCTTATTAAAAAATAATTTACATGTTTTAACATTTAGTGTGTAGGGTCATCGCTATTTGGGCCCAACCAAAGGATGAATTGGACGATATAAACGGAGATAATACCATACAAAATGTATGTAGGTACGCAGGCACATGCAGTGTATTGCGAAAGATATAAACGGAAAAAAATTATTTTGGGGAAGGTGTCAACCACCCCTCTTTGTCTACGCACTAACTCGTGTAGTCTCTCACCTCATTATAGACAGTTGGAGAGATTTTGTGCAGTGATAAATGTATGCTTCACTGGATGGTTATTTGTGTTTACAGTAGCCTGAGGGGGAAATAGTCGCAGTGAGATCATCTTACCTAATTTTGACTCAGTGAAGCCCTTAGTGGTATAAGTGGTGGTGTATGCGTGTGGTTTGGATGTGGCCTGTATATGTGTAAGTCATCCTAGTATATTTATTTGTGGAGACAGTAATCCCTTTAAGCTTCTATTTAACATTGGAGATGAATAGCAAATATTTCGAGAATCTTTTCCTGTCCTTTTGGCTAATCGGTGAATTGTTTGTTTGATTCAATCTTCAATCATGAAACCCTCTGTCTCGTCTTTTGATGATGACGCGGAATAAAAATCATTGTATAAATTCTAAGCATCATTGATTAAGGATCAGAATTAAAAAAAAAGAAAAAAAGAGCCACATACTTTCAGTCTCTGCTACTGCATTATATGGAGTCTACCGTCTGTGAAATATATATAATGGATGATAGTTGGAGATACAATGTCTTGACGAGACAACCATAACGATAGCCATGCCTTTTGGAAAGGCAATAATAAATGACTATTAGTGTTTTCTCAATTCTATGCGTCTTTTGTATATTCATTACATTCACTGACTCAATGCACTCCTCCAATCCAACGTAATTATTACTATGTTACAAGGATGGATGGGAATTATACATTGTATGGTGTGTATGTGGGGCTAAACTCAAAACCAAAAGTACAAGACTCAACTCTTGACTTCGCTCGTGCCCATGCCAATTGAATGCAAGCTACTTTGTATTTGGTAGACATGGTCTTGTACAAGTAAATATATACTTGAGCCGGGGAAATAGAAGCACTGATATACAAACCGTATGCTTTCAAGAGGACAGATTCATTTGCAAGTGCTTCAAATCTGCTCCTGCTCTTTAGACTCTGTCTCTCTTTTGACTCCGACTTTCAAGCCTGTCGAGTCAATGAGAAAACCAGGTGTGGTCTTTAAACGTATTCAGTATAATTCGTGGATAAATGTATGTGCATTCATCATCTGCTCCGGTATAGAATCGACGAATAAACATTATGGCACGCTGTCTGAAAGATCGAATGCTCCATGTATTGCCTCCCTTGGCATTCTATGATTCTTTGAGTCTCTCAGTCAGCCAGTCAACTTCTACCATGCCTTCCGCTCCGTTCGAATGAACGCATGTGCTTTGAGTAATGAATTTTTAATAGCATAAAATTAATTTCTGTTTGTTAAACTATTTCCAGAAGACAATACGAGTGTGCGGACGTGTGTAGGATTTTTTGTTTTTGATCCTCAGTTTTACACAAAGACTTGAACTTGGATGTCTGCCTATTGTTGCATACTGTGTTCTAACTACTAGTAGTAGGTGGGCAGGTATTTATATTCAGATATGCTCAGTTTCATGTATTTTTGAACCGTGTTTGTATCCATACTAGAGGGAATGGTAAAAAAAACGAGTGAAATTTGAGCAGTTGAATTATGCGTGGGGATGTATGTTATTTATTATGTGCAAATGTAATGTGATGATAAGTGTTGAATGTTTGTTATATTTTCTCATTATGAATATGAGACGAAATTATGATCATTTTTTGTGTGTTTCCAAGCTGGATTCATGGGTTCTATTCATACGTCATTGTACTGTAGGCAGTGCCTGTCATTTGACAAGAGTAAGACAAAGGTTTGTTTATCCCCTGCACAAGTGCACACACACGCATTTGCATGCTGTTAATCAAAATTTATTATTATTATTATCATTTTATTAAATTGTCTGCTGTTTCGCTTATGCACACAACATGGGTCTGAGAGTACCTAATAATTCGACACGTTTACAATGAGTTCGATGCAATCAATAAGGACAGGCTGGCGAGGCTGGGAGAATATGACACCTTATTGTTAGTGCATGCGTGTGTACATACCTAGCGTAAGTATGGAGAAACTTACTTTTACATTCTACCTCTCTTCCATAAATGTTAGATCATTTTTAATGCGTAGTTGGGTACTAAAGTTGAGCTATATACATATGTAGCTCGACTATAGGAAGAAAATTATTCACTGTGGAGGCTTAAACGGTGGGACGAGACAGATTTTAAAGAGAATCTAATGATGATGTATGTATACATATATGGCCGGTGCTAAAACTTCTCCTTGAGTTACAAATTATGTACCTACCTAGGTATTTTAAATTTTAAGTATCAGCGTTTACGCTTATGCATATAACCTTTACAACTCTAAACAGAGTAGTAATAAACTGGAAACTGATTTGATGAGCAGACATCTACAAATTGTGCCTACCTACTTACACACATACGTACGAACTGCTAGCGCTCAGTGTAATGATAATCACAACAGCTGGAACCCAAATTAAGTATGCAGCTCACAGTAATTTCTTCTTTATTAAGTCGATCTCTTTTTGCTTTTTAGCAGAAACTTTCTAGCTGGTTTGAATAGACGATGAATGGAGCTTGTTCATTAGCATTTGATGACAGATAGCATTATATGGCCTTTAATGAAATTGGAGGTTTTTAGAAAATTGTAAGCAGTTTATCGTTATATTTAGGAGATTCCTCTCATTCCAGCCGCTGAGTCTAGTTTCTGGTTCTAATTCTCAGATTCTCCCTGATGATTGCGAGTATTAAATTTTCATTGGAAATTAAATAAATCCTATTAGTATTTTCATTCCTATTTTCATTTTCATTTGTATGGACACTAAGGATTTTGCCATCGTTCGTCTGCAGGTTGTGGGATTGTGTGCAGACTTTTAGTTTTTTCATCACCTCTATGACGTTTTCGGCAACTACGTTTAGCGTTTGAGAGAAGGGAAAATAATGTTTCGCAATAATATTTCTAAAAGCCCATCCTACTGGGATTTTTATTGTTATACATAACTTGAACATAATGTAGGTACTCATCTTGACAGATGTAGGGACATGGGCAAATAAAGTTGGTGCCTGCTGCTATTATTGAATTAAGTCTTTTCAGTGCTCTCTGGAATATTTTTAATTAATTAATCATCGCTCCTGCACGACTCTGTGCATAATCATCCATTTTCTAGTATTATATTGAATGTCTCTCTGCGTTGTTCAAAGGTTTGGAATTGGAAATAGGCTAGGCTGCTGTACAGTGAACCTATACCTACATGCCTACCTACATCAATCTGCCAGTAAACTTTAAACGCTCCTTTCCGTGTGGATTGTGGATTGAGCGGAATGAATTGAGTATATTTTATGTGGGAATTGTTTGTGTCGGTGTCTCTCTTATTTTTGGAGGAATATAAAAATATTTGGAGAGGAGAAAGCTTTTAGCACTGCCATGCTTGAGCTAATATGTACTACAACTACAGTATTACAATAATGCACATATTCCGTACAGGATGCCGTTCCATATGCCACGTGCATGTAGATGTACGTACGTAGCTCAATACTGTTCAGGGGTAGCTTTTACTGCTGCCTTTGATGGAAATGCAGTGTACGGTATTGATCGTTCTACTAAAATGGTACTATCACAGACAGAGTGTACCATGCATGCATGGAATCATGTAGATTGTAGTAGATGTATAATTTACTCAGTTGGGAATTAGCAGGTGGAAAATGGAAGCTAGTCACAATGGCATGGTTTCAATGATATCGTCTTTCCTTAGATTGTACTGGAGCAGTCGGGAACTCCAAAGCGTAAAAATCATATAAAATATATACCGTAGTTGTAGCATTTAAAATGTTTATATGAATCCTTCAAAATTCAATTTAAAGATCCACTAAAAGTTCCTGGTAAAAAGGAGACCGCCTCGTACCCTGCCTCTTTCGTAAGTAAAATCCTGCTGCTCTGTATTGTCTTTCTTTTGTGGTTTTGTTTTTTACTATTATTTGAAATAATGAAAAATGTTGTTCCGCAGAGAAATAGGAGCTTGAGATGATTTAAAGTTGAGGAAATAATTCATAATAAACCCAATTATAGCCCTGACTGGAGAAAGGAAATGTCGGATTAAATTAGTTTAGTTAGTGCACCGGATTATTGTTTGTGTTTTTGTCGAGTTTGGAGTATGCAGGTAGGGGAGTGCCCTATATAGAGATCTGTACAGTAATAGACAGCGGGACGTGGAATTAGCTCTGAGAAAGAGAAACAAAATTGAACTTTAGTTCTTATTGTGGTTGGGACAGCATTAGCGTTAGTTATGTTTTACAGCAGGAAGGTAACCTTACTGTTCTTGTTCTTACCGTTGCGTTAGTAAGTATTACGTGTTAGTATGTAATTCCAGCTCCAGATCTCCCTCCCTTTCTCTCTCTCTTTCTCCGACTCTCTCTCTCTGTATTGATAGGTGAAAGAAGTTGATGAGTTTGCCTAGTATTAACCTTGGAAAGATTTTGGTGCTGTTTCTAGTGCAGACTCATTGCATTGCAGGTACAGGCAGGTATGCATCTGAAGCTACTGCCTACCTGCATGTGTAGTGCAGGTTTATATAGGGAGCTGTAGCTTATGTATCTGTGGGATGTGAGAAACTTATAAAGTACTTTCCAGCTGGATCTAGATCTATGAGAGCAGTTAAACAAAGGATCCCTTTGGGGAAGAAGTTTATGTAAGTTAGAGCCAGAAGTTTAGTATGTTTACTTTGGGCAAAGGGGTTAAACTATATGAGCCCTTTTTAGTATTGTTTCCGAGACGGAAAGTGTTACGACTCTTCTTCCTTGACTCAGAGACTCTTAAGATGAAAAGAAGAAGAACTTTATTTTGTGCAAGAAATAGTACATAGTTCGTACACATACATAGGTAATCGTACAAATGTTATGATTCCAGAGTTTCTTTGCTATTTCTACTGCTGCAGTTGTTGTTTCTGCTCTTGTTGTTCTTGTTCTTTCTGTCAAATATTTCGGGTTTTGAGGCTGAGTGGACTTACGAAAAAAAATTATGAGTTTTGTTTTACATATTTATTAGGATTTATTTCTAATTTTTCATTCGTCCTCACGATGAGATAGTCCTAGCACTTTGAATCATAATGGTGTGTTCCACTTACGTTGTGAGCAGACATTCATGGAGGATTGTACACAGACGGTGGTAGACACATGTATACATTGTAGTAGCAGAAATTGTAGATAAGTACCTACCTTTTTTATACGGTGACTTTAACAGAGAAATGCTGGTATCATCTGTTTTCCCATGGTTTTAAATTGCAAATTGTATTTAGCATAAATCTGGTATCACTTATGTAAATCCATATGTAGGTAGGTAGGTTGTTTTTGCACATTCTTTTTATACGTGCAGTTTGTAACTTCAATTTCTCATTTTTGACGGCGTGTAGAAGAAAAAAAAGGAATATTACGTTATGGTGTTTTAACAATAATTTCATATTTCAGATTTTGGTAGTTTGTGGTTGCCTTGTTCCGGTTTAATGAGCACACTACTTGCTGTTTCCTCGAGAGTGATTCTAAATTATATTCCTTTTGATTCACAGCTGACAGATTCACTTAAGATATGTCTTTATGTACTGTTGTATAACTGCTTTGACACAGATTGGTATGATTAATCAGTTGGTTGGTGAGCTCAGGTCTGTAGTTGTGGGTACGTTGGAAGGAATCTACATTGTAATGACTGTACTTTCTGCGTAAAAAGGAAGTCATCTCGCAGTAAACTACTTTGCTTTGGTGTTGGAGTGGGAAATCAAATCAAATTCAACCAAAACCAAAGCACCTCGATAAAAAATAAAATAATCATTGAGTTACACCATTTTCGTCTCTTGTCTCTCGTTTTTTTTTGTTTCTTGAGGTTTTAAAATTCCCAATTTCTGTAAATTGCAAACTCATCTCTGAAGACTAATTCGAGAACTAGTGCGGAATGCGGGAGTGAAGACACGAAAAGGACATGGGTAGTGACAATAAAATTCCTTTCATAACCATTACACAGATGAGGAAATATTTGAGATTTTTGACATTTGCTTCAGCCTTTTCCTTACCATTTTTTTTGTGTATTTATTTTGGGTGTACACTTTGCTCTGCCTTGTACATTTCGTTTCGCTACTGTGTAGAGTGTAGAGTAGAGGTTGGAGTAGAAATGGCGTGTCATTTTTCTATCCATCCCACGTTTCCATTTAATATGTTACGTGAGCATTACTCAGGCGGAATACTACAAAAAGGGATGTTAAGCTGTCTAGTGAAGTCAGCTGAGAGAAATTCGGATAAAAATTATGTAAATATATTGTGTAGGGAATTGGAATCATCTTTAAATACGTATGTTCTGAGTGACTACCTATGCTTGGAATTGAGAAGGAAGGGTTAACGGTTCGGTTCTTGTCATCCGTATAGACGGAACGGAAGACGAGGTCTGACTGTAAGGTGATGGTTCCCGTTGATGTCCGTATGAGTTTATATGTGTACGCAAGCAAACTCGAAACTGTCACAAGAAATCAATATGATCTCACGTTACGTTTTGCTCCACTTCCTCTTCGTCGAGATCTTTGCTGCTGTTACCGATTAAATAAAAATACAGTACTTGTAAGCATTTAGGACTGTAAGTATTAGCACAACAACATTGCTACCTAAAGGTAGTATATAATTACAACGGTACTGTACTACCTAAATCTAGTACTTATTTTTTTCCCCGTTATATATGTACCTACCTACATCCTTGAACTCCCAGAATTCCATGCTGTAGATTTTGGATTTTTTTTTAAATCTTGAAATGCTAGCTACAACCAACCTTACAATCTTAGAAGGGCACGAAGGATGAAAATATATTCAGATTAAATTATTTCTTCCGCGATGGAAAACTCTAGATTACACGTGGCCCAAAATGTTAAATGTCCTAATTACGTCGGAATCTTACAGCAAATAGGAGTTTTTACTATTTTTTTGGGCACTGTGCAATGCAATCAGGATGACTGGAAATTACCCACTCCTGCCACTACTGGAGCTTTTCACATTTCTCCTTTATGGTTTCCTTCAGAACTATTGGTTTTTTTCTTCTCGTCATTTCCTTTTCTGTTAGTAGTTGTTCGTGGACGGGAGATCAGCAGGGGTATCTGGATATTGGGATAAATGATTAATCACTATGGTGGTGGGGTTGAAGGAGAAGGTCTGAGGGCTAGAAGGAAGTCGAGGTTTTTATAGCCTTTAACTGAACTGACTAGTGAGTAAATGTTGGAATGACTGGAGATGAAATGAGATGATGAGAGGAGGTTAGATCATGTGAGGGAAAGGAGAAAAGGCTATGTGATAGAACTGATAGAACAACAGAGTGAAGTGGAAAGTGGAGATGAATATTCCTAAGACAAATTCCCATACGATTCATTAAGTTTCTTCGCTCAATTTCTCGTAATATGGTTGTTGGAAGGGTCTTAAATGGTGGCTTAAGAAGGACTTGCTTGATGAGATTTTCATGATAGTCGTCATCATTTAACGAGCCGTGCGGAAAATTTGTCAAGATTTTGAATTTGAACGAACGACCCACAGAGTAAGTGTAGAAAAGGCCTAGGCTCAGCTTCAGTAAAGACTGGTAGCTGTGCTGTTATGGATGTGACGACGTACCTAGGTGTCTGTAGATGTATGAACGTGGATAGGAATACGGATGGATGTTAGCTTTGGATTGAATGGCAGTAAAAGTATCGTAGCTCATGATGCTCCCAATGCTCCTCGTTGAATGATTTATCAAGCACGACCATAGCAGCTATGATGAGTATGATTACGACAGTTGGTACTTGTAGGTAGGTACATTATTTTAATACTTTAATTTATCTTCCTTCAACCCCCGCCTATGTATGTGTATATGCCATCGTTCCAACTCTTACTCTCCGTATAATTCCCCCTAATTTTCCTGTTAACGTTAAGCTCCTAAATACCTTAAATCCAAACTAGTGCAGTTTTTTTACGATTAGACTTTGAAATTATAAACTCTGCTCGCTCCCCACGCTAACATGTTTTTAATTAAACTTAATGCATACTCTGCCTGTGCCTGCTGTATTTACCATTTACCATTTACGCGCCAGTATTCATTGTAGTAGCTCCTGATGCTGGCACATGTATGCTAACTAGTAAAATCCAAAAGGAGCCCATACTTACCTACCCACATCTTGCTAAATTTATGCATGGTATGTAGGTAGGTAGGTAGGTATTACCTATGTATATTACATAAGCTGTATTTTCTGCTACACAAATGTTGAATGGACCATATGCCTTTTAGGTTGGGAAATATTGCAAAGTGTTTGCTAAAACTTTACCTTTTAGCCTTTAGTCTTTCCTTCTCTCCTATTAGTTTGATCCAAAAGTTTAACTATTGATTTTCCATAAACTATTACAGTTCGAGGCGGCGATATGGTCTTGGTCTCCATCTGTGCCCTAATTTTTGATTATTCTCTTTTATATGTAGGTATACCTACACTGGATTTGATTTTGATTTTCTATTTGATGATGGAGGAGTTTGAGGCAGGATGTAGTAATATTTATAGCATCTTGTGTTTCTTATTGAAAAAAAGGGGAATACATGTTGGAATGGGTCTGGTGGGTAGAGGGTTACCTGTCTCACGGGGTTTCATTTTAATGTGATAAATTTTATAGTGGTTCCAAGATAGTGGTGTCGATGTGAGTTGCATGGGAAGGATCCTATTTGAATATGGGAAATACATGACTCGACGTGTAGCTGCGGTGACAAATGTATTCAATGTATTCATGAGGGTAATTCAACATAATCTCATTGTGCATAGATAGGACAGGGAGGGGAAGGAGAGGGAGAGACTGAGAGGAAAGAATAAGATTTACATAATACGCTCTCTTACTTCAGGTTATTAACGAGCTTCTTTTTGGGTAATTTGTGCATGACCTATGGCGGCAAAAATAATGTCATGCATGAAACGACCCATCATTGCTTCTATCCCCTAGCGTATTGGTTTTTTTGCGGAATAGGAGAATCCCTTCTGCAGCTTCGCAGAAAGAAGTGCTTTATTTCTATGTATATATACATGTGTAGGTATACCTATGATTCGACGAGGATACATAAATTCCTTATCCTACCCAAAAGTACCATATCGGATGGTAAAAGTAGAGACGTGCTTCTACTATTAAAAAGTCTTGTTCTCCAGCTTGTGAATCTAAGACTATAATACACGTTCGGAGGTGCCTAGTGCTCGTGCCGTTCTATGTCGGTGGCTCTGGCTGGGTGTGAAGCTGAGGTTAAAGACGTAGTGTGGGGCTCTGGGTATGGATAGATGGATGTATGCTACGTGGAGGGAAGACAAGGCAGAGCGGGGTTAGGAAGATGAGCGGAAGAAGGGAAAAGACGAAAGAAAGAGAGAGAGAGAGGAGATTGCCTCAAGAAACTTACGCACATTTAGAAGATTTGTACTATGATGAATTGTGCTGTGAATGATTGATGATGCATGTAAGGAAGGTTGTTGTTGTGACTGAAAGCAGTGGAACAGATTCTCCAAATTTATTCGACCCAGGATAAAGTGAGAGGAAAGATAGAGATGGAGAGGAAATAATAGCAGTGCTCCTTCACTCCGTCCCATATTCCATCCCATCCTATCATCTCAGTCAAGCAGACAATTTCCAATAGTTGTATTTATAGGTATGCATACCATTGTGAGTAGTATCAGTTAGTGGCAGTCTGCAGTTTGTTAGATTTGGATGCGTCATTTTCATTGTGTCTAGTTGGGTTGATATTATTGAGAATCCTCACGCTAACTAATGAGATATATACGGACGCTTTCGTTTTGTTCGGATACGATACAAAACTTGCCCCCAGGTGTTCCATTCCTATTTCCTCTCCTGTTTCGTCTGCACTATCTTCTCCGTACTCAAATATATTTTCGTACTTAAATAACAGTTGTTCACCCAAAAAAAAAGTGCAAAAACGAATACAAATGCAACTAACAATATCAGTATGCCAAATAAATATCTTGTAGAGGCAACTATACTCATACCATTTTTCATTATAGAAGAACCAAACTATTAATATGTATATATATAAGGTTTTCTGTAGCTGTAGCCTTTTCTTTGCACTTTGACTTTGCTTTGGAGTCATAGAGTCGGTACTGGGCTGGTTTTGCTCTGTTCTGTTGACTTATCACGTAAGTTTTTGTCAATGTGAAAATCCAAAGGGGAAAAAAAATCAAACTCGGGAGGTACGTACCGTACCACTATGTATGTACTTACTACAGTGTTTCTGTTCAGTGAGCATATTTTGACTTGAAAACAGAAATCGTAAGACTTTACTTGACTACACAGAAGACAAAACTCTGCGTGTAGTAAGAAGTCCCTCAGTTGGAATGGCAGGAGCGTAAGCCATAGACGCATTTTTCCCAGATGAAGAGTAGAAAAACTTTTCAATTTATCATTCTTTCCCATTAGCTATATGCATGACAGTTCTGTCCCACTACCACTCTGTGTACAGTACACTTTCCGACTATTACTATCCCCATTACCATTACCGTCATATCACCTCCCTTGCTTTCTTATTTTATGAGCATGTATGTGCATTTGCATTTTTGTATGTTATTCTTAGTAGGTACCTCTATATAGTTAGTTGTAGTGGGATGAGAATTGAATTGAATGAGGGAAGAAAGAATAAGAATGAAAGGAGAGGTTTTTTGCTAGGTACATTGTAGTAGTGGTTTTCAATACCCTCAATTTCCCTTATATCATTTACATGGGCATGATTATACTGTGAATAATAAAGGTATATTTGATATATTTTGTAACATTTTAAGTTATGGTTACATTGTACGTACTATGTACGCTGTCCTTACGTAGATATATGCCTAGGTAGGTACATTTTTTCATTTTTACTTACTATAAAAATCGCAAAATTTAATTTAATTATAGAATCGGTGGAATAGGATATGTATACATAGGGGTTTATTTGCTATTTTCATGATGGTCTCTCGTCTTTTTTCATTTCTTTTCAATCCTTTTTTGTGTTACTTTGCATTGGATGCATTGTAACCAAAGCAAGTTAAGGAAAGATGAAACTTTAACTTATCATTGTGTAAATATTGGATGCTGATTGTCAGATTTACTTTTGCTTATAGGGGCTTTCTTGGCTTTTCTATTTTTTGAATCCGTAGTACGCACTGTCTGACGATCATATGTACATCCAATGCAAATACAAATGTGACTGTGCTTTCAAATCCAGGTAGTGTGTGGATGTGTGGATCTTACCTGCTTATTGACCGAAACACTTTTTGTTAGTGTGCTCCTCGTTCAGTATTTTCTTGCCGTCTCATGACATTCGCGTATAATGATGATATTGGTAGTACTGAACGTGAGTGGCTGCTTGGTTGGTTGTTGGCTTAACTTTAAGTAAGTTTGCTGGGCTATGGAGAAGAAGAAGAAGAAGAAGGAAAAAAATAAATCTAAAGCCAATGTCTACAAAATACAGAATGGAGCTTTTGGCTCTTGACTCAACTTTGACTGCGTATAATGGAAATTAAAAAATTGAGCAGATGTTGAGCGACGTTGATGCTCATTGGTGTTGGTTTGCACAAGTCGTGAGTCAGACGCACTTGCATGATGATAACGGTGCTCGTTTTGAGTAAAGTGCTTTCTGTTTCCATAAAATAACTCTGATAAAAGTTCTAATTTCATCGTATCACTTGAGCTCGACTTTCATTTGGTATGGGCATGGGACTCACTCGCATGTAGACTTAATTCCATAGACAAAGAGGAACTTGACTAAGGGAAAAATGTAATGTAATACCGTAAAACTTCTAATAGAAGACGGGTCTCCAATAGACGGCGGGTCTCTAATAGAAGGCGGGGGTCGAACTGAAT
>JAQFZC010000451.1:0-50673 GCA_034695205.1 Dicyrtoma fusca
TAGTAAATGACACTTTTTCAAAATGGTCAAAACTAGTAAATGACACTTTTTCAAAATGGTCAAAACTAGTAAATAACGCTTTTTCAAAAATGGAAAATCTCATTATGTGGACTTGGGACAAATTGCATTTACACAGACAATATAGATTATAAGGACCGAAGGTATCTTTCTTTCTGTCTGTGCCTTTATAGACATACCTACATAATGTGTGGTGGCACTGCCAGTCAGTAGTCAGTACCGCGGCGATTGTAAGTTAGCCTTAGTATTTTTTTTGAGTCCCTGAAGAAAACCACGGCGCTCATCACGTGCGCAATAGCATTAATAAAGGATTAGAAAGATTGGTAAGTAATGGGAAAACTAATCTGAAGTACATACACGAGGCTGTAAGTAATCAGATTCTTTTCAGACCGACTACACTACTACTCCTAGCCTAGACATTCGGGGAGGGGGGGAGGGGGAAAGTGGGAAACTATCAAGTAAATAATTTACTCAAGGATTATTCTATCATTGCTTTCTCATTTTCTAATTCCCACAGTTGAAGCTAACAGTAATTAAAAACAGGCGGTACACTCTCATTTGTTTGCTTAACAGGTTTGGCCAAATCAAAACTGTTATTGTTAAATTAAAGGCTCTCTGCCCAAAGACGGAGCCTGTCCTATAGTATGCATGTGCACTTGGTAGTTGGTTCAGAAGCATACGTTCAAATTACATAATACTGTAGTGCTCAGCCTGAAAGCATATAAATATTTGTAGATGTATCTGTCTGTCTGGCTGGATCTGTATGAGGCATCATCGTGCTGGAATGAACCTGTGCTGTGTGCAGGGCAGGAAGAGAAGGATTTCAATCTACTCCTTTATTCCCTTCATTCTACGGATCACACAGTCAACAGTGGGTAAAGGTTACAAAAGAATAAAGTGAAAAACTGAAAACGAAACCTTGGTTTTCCATGATTGGAGCCATTGAAGACCGACAATGACTCAGTGTGTGTGAATTGCACCGCAAAATGCAAAGCGGTAAATTAAGGATTTGGAAGTAATGTGAAAATGGGATGTGGGTAGACCTTATACTCATCTAACGAAGGATACTCATCTGTAGAGTGAATGGGTCCAGCCTCATCATGTGGCCAATAATGCAATGGAGCTCTGAGGGATGAATTCTTCTAGCCGAACAATAGTTAGTTAATTGAGTCTGATTAACACCTACGTGTGAAATCCAACTAAACCTTAAGTTCCTGTCGCTCCCTTTCATTTCGTATCCCTGGCAGACAGAGATGCATACTCAGATGCACATGGGCTAGCAAGGATTCTTCTATTGTAATTACGTGAGTTTACAGCCCTGATGCAAGCTTACAATTTCCAGCTGTTAGATGAAATATTATTTGTGACTTCAGCTGGTTAAGACTAGTATGTATACATAATATGTACATATGTACTCAGGTTTCATTTTCAGACTCTGGTTCCAAAGGACGTCTGGTACATATAAATGTGTGTAGGTACATCCGAATATTATTATGTACACCCATGAAGCTTCTCCCATTTAGCATTTCAATCAGTGATTTTATTTACAAGATGCGTAAGCTCGTCTTTTAGCAGTCAAAGTTTAAATTTTATGAAGGATTAATAAATTTTAAAACGTGCGTGAGGATGAGGCAGGCTGCAAAAAATATCAATTTGCAGGACCAGTCCAGCCACTCTCCACTGTCCACTGTCTACAGAGCAATGTGCATGAATTCCAGGTACAGTGTGTTTTAAATTAACGTGATTTGGCATGTTATAATAACATTAAAACACATTTAAACAATTATTTAACAACTAGCAACATCTTCAAAAAAAGAAGAGCATCATCATTTCTAAAGTTCACTGCAGAATTTGAGATCGTAATCTAAAAATTAGTGTAATGACGAAATTGGAAGTTCCTGTTCCATAGTTTTTACTTCCTCGTAAAAATCTCACCTTTAGGTACCCATGCGTAGTTGCTATTGCACTGAGCAAAGCAATTGCCTAATGCCTATTCCATATTTGAGTCCCTCCACGAAAATCCCGAACGCCGGGCATCTTCTCCCCTCTCAATGGCCACCTGGATTGATGCCACCCGGGGCTGGAGTCCTGAATTTCGTAGTTCCTGAGTCAACCAGCCTTTTTTCAAATAGTGCCCCCGGGGTACTGTTAGAAGCTTCACGGTACTCGCATACATATGTATTGTAGACATTGTTTGTAGTTTCTTAAATCATATTGCTTAAAGTCGCTTCGATAAACTATTCGCTCTCTAATTACACATAACATAAGACAAACGACGAATTTTATTCTGTTTTAAAGGAGCAAAAGAAAACTTCAGCTCAGCAAAAACTTTTCATTCTTTTAAAGAAATGAATTTATTCAGCTCAAGATGAGTGACCTATTTTTTAAGAAGCATTGCCCAATCGACCAAAACCGTACGTCGAGTGGAGTGCCTGGTTTTGCCATTAACTATTCTCAGTTACTTTCCTACAGATTAAATTCCTACTGATAACTTTCAAGGCTCTCGTGACCGTGCAGCGCAACTTTAAGCACATTCAAAAAGAAATAGGACAATTTTATTGGTGGACAATGCAGTGTCCGGACACCGGCCGTACCAACCAGACTGAAAAGCTATGTATGTACACCGCCAGTATACAGATGCATAAAGCACAGTCGAAGCTCTGTCTTCCGAGGGAAGTTTTGACAATGGGATCATAATTCATGAAAATTTGTCGACTAATTCATTGTAGTGCCGCTCTAACATAATGAGCTCTTGTACTATAACTCAATGTTGCGTTGTATTCAATAGATTTTCACTTAACACGGGATATCCGGTTGGGAATTGCTTACGGAAATCAGGATATAAGCATCTCTCTCTCTGAAACACTCAGCCAACACATTGCATTGACTTGGTCCGTGTTTGAATTGGGGCCCAGCAGAAGCGACAAACGAAGTAAAATAAAATGACCCGTGGAAAGTAATGCTGAATAATACAAAATCTAATTTCAATTACTTGTTCTGTAGGAAAATCCATGATGCTTGCTAATAATGCTAATGGCTAGGAAGGTTATACTATACACACTCTGTCCGCTGCCCCTTCAAACCACCCTCCCAGTACACCTATTAAACTAACAATAAGTATAAAATACAATTTGCCTTCAGACTTGAGACCAACATGGACTAAATTCGCCAGTAGACCCATCTGCTTACTGCTTACGTATGTACGTAGGCAGTAGGTACCTTACCTTATGTACTTATAGATTATTTATTATTTATGTTAGTACAGTACTTAATATCTAGCTCCTTCCTCACGTTTCCATCATTTAATATTATAGTTATTATTATTTCCTTGCTTCTCTCTCTCTCTCACTCTCTTCTTCCTTTATTTAATTTACCCATTCTCTATATAACTTGATCCACCCAAACTAGGGAGTAGACCGAGCTTTTGGAGTGCCCACACAACACTCTACTGCACTGAAGGAGCTCCGTACTCACTATGTACCTACATTTATAGGTATATCTATGCCAACTATGCATCCAGAGACTATTAATGAGAATGCATAAAAGGAATAAAGGGAAGGAACAGCAGGAGCGAGAGCAGTGTGTAGTGTGCAACACATGCATAACCAATTAGTCGCAGTGTTTAAAGTACGATTAAAATGCAGTTGGAGGGCCGGCTGTTTTGATCCCCATCGAAACAGAGTCGAAATGGGTATATATACCTATATAATATACATATGGCTATACTACTATCCTTCTAATGAAGATGGTTATGATTATAGATACATACTACAAACTACATACTACAATCCAACGACATACCCCCACACCCAGACGACACTCAGACTTGGGTAATTTTAATTAACATAGCACTTAATTAGGAGCTTGTTTTGAGCGAAATAATAATATAAAACCATGGCGAGTGGGGAGCCTTTCCCTCGCCATCTCCCTCGCAATTCCTCTCTCCTAATTTTAAAACTTTTATCAATATCAACTTAACTGCCTAGATAGAGAGACGAGAGCGAGAGAGAGAGAGGGAAGAGTGGAGACGGCACATTTTTTCCCCGTTTGTTCCACTAATGCACAGAGAGTAGACACATTAGGTGAATTAGAAAATTATTGAACATGTCGAGAGGGACTGCTCCTTCTACTTCTACTACAGACGTACATACCCACCAACCAATCAAAGCACAATGAAGAAAGTATGTACATAGCTACCAACAGCTCATACATACATATAACGCTTTTAAAAAGCAATGCAGGATTGTATTGGATGGATTACCTAGGGATATATCTACGTGTATAGAAAGCATGGGAGGATTTTGGATTTGGATTTGGATGTGGATGGCAGTGGAGTGCGAGTGCAGTGGTGGTGGTGGCGGTGATGGTGGTGGTGGTGACAAGCGAAAGAAAGGACGAGGGGATAGGAACAATGAGTTGGGTAATGATATGGAAATGTAATCTAATGTAATGAAGGAAATTGACAATTGGACCTGATCGATCTAATAATATAACTAATGTAAATGTACAGCGAGTGATGGGGTAAAATGAAAATGAAATGGAAAGAAGAGAAGGAGAAAAAAAAGCCCCGACGAGAGAGAGAGGAGAAAAAGCCTGCCTGCTATATGCCTGCCTCGTCCAAATGGATGGATTGGAGTTTTTCAGGAGCAGCCAGAACCATTATGTAATTAATGCTTCACTTTGAGATGATTGTGATGGTGATGGTATTATATTTTACTCGTATACTCACTCTCTCTCTCTCTCTCTGGGCTCTACTCCATACAACGAGCAGTCATCGTCCGCACTCGTAACATGGAAATGGATGGATGGATATTATTATTCCTTCATTCTCAAACTCCCAGCTCTGTTCTGTTCTGTTCCTTCCACACGTTCCATTTCATCCTGGAACAGTGCAGTGGTGCGGGGTATGGATGTAGTAGAGAAAGGGAGCCTAACCCAAGTATGTACTTCCATTGGTAGTTTCAGTAGTTTTACTTTTACTAGTTAGTTTTACATGCCATTCATGTATCCCCAAATAAGGGGGCTTGCAAGTATGACGTTATAGAATTTGAAATGTGCAAATACCATAGTTTACACTTTTTTCAAATGTTAAGCTCAAGTTTTGCCTTTTCTAAAATGTCCATATATTGTATTTAACACTCTTTTAAAACGTCAAAGCCAAGTTTCGATGTTTCTGAAACGTGTAAATATAGTGTTTATCGCTTTTTAAAACTGTAATATCAAGTTTTGCTCTTTTTGAAATGTGTAGATAGCGTGTTTTACACTTTTTTAAACACTATTTTAATTTTTGCGTTTTTGTTTCAAAGTTCTTTTATAGCCCTATCCAAAATCGTATGACGTCATAGTTGCAAGGCTCCTAACTAAACTCCAAAACAACAAAGTTACGAGTACGGATATAGATACATACAGTGCCTATATACAAAAGTGTGGATATAGGTGGATATTGGTCTCTGAGCTGTGTTTTGTGTGTGTGTGTGTTGTGCTGCTGAAAAGATGGATGGAAATTTGGGCACAGCTGGGAACCTAACCACCCCAAATGTTCCTTCATACCTCTTGGTGTATTTATTTCTAAATTCCACCCTGACATACTTATACGATATTGCAATATCCATTAGAAGCCAAGTCGTTGCCGTCGCAGTAGAAAGTAACAATATTAAATCAACGTGGGTAGTTTCTAATTCTGCCCGGTTTACTGTTCTGGAGAAAATAAATATCAACGTTGTATGTATGTATGTACCTACATACACACACCTCCATACCATGCATGGCGTGGCTATGCGGGGATCAAGTACCTAGGTATACAATACAACAACTATGTACGTACTAGGGGAAATATGTATATGTATTAGAAGCTATCACTCGCAATGGCTTCCACCACTTCATAAATTATACAACCTGTATAAACAGTATTCGGGAGAAGTTTAATATCCTAATTACTGACTCTTGAGCTTTTCCCCGACTCCCCTGGTACATCTATACGTATACCTACGGTACCTCCTATGATCACACCTTTCAGGGAATTGCAACGTAATTCCCTACTACTTTTTAAAATTGGATGATATCGCAAAATTACAATATTATACCAATCGGATTATGCACACTTATTAATTTATGAGACTTTAATGGAATGAGAAAATTATTATTAGGTTGTCAATTTTAACGTCTATGCTCATGTTACGAATGTATATAGGTACCTACGGACAATCTCATAAACACGCCAAAACTTTGAAAGGCTTCGTCTTCGTGCACGTAGCCTTAGACCAATTATTAATTCATACTATATACATACATAGCGTTAAATTCATATTTAGGAATCGAGCCTGCCTTCTTGGACTGTTACATGGGTAATCTATTATAATCAAAATTAAGAGAAGCTTTGTCCTCTTGTAATCAGATGGATAGTGTGAGGCTTGTCTGTATTGTAGAACTACATGCAATACACATGTTGCCGTTGGAAATGGAAAACCAAGGACCTACATAAATACAACTTACATATAGTTTATATAGGTATACGAGCGCCTAGTATAAATACAATGGAAATGCATTTTATTAATTAATTGTATAAGTATTAGCAATGCTTAGAATTAGAAGGCTCAATTAAATTAATGAAATGTACCACAGTTTTATAAATGTTCTCGTGGTTTCCTTTGGCATTTTTATGTAAATATGACGAAAGCCATTTGCAATGTGTCATTGCTTTTGCTTGGGCCCCAGCATCAATCCACTAATTAGCAGCTTCGTCCTCCGGCCTTCAACACCAAGCACGTGGGTCTATTCTGGGTAATTGTGTATATAGCATTGCCCTATAGAACGCTAATTTTACTATACAGGCAGCAGCCTCCCGACAATATTTGCCAAAGTTGTTAAATTTTTAGCCTGGATTTACTACTTACCCATTTTATATGCTTATTTTTAGGAAACAAATATGCTCTATCATCCTTCATAATAATGCCATGTAAAAATAATATTTAGTTTTCCCTTCATTTTCCTCATGACACACAATTACATAATTATTTGCCTATTCACTCAGTCAATACATGTCTCAATGAATGTGTGAGGGTGATATATACGCTCCACTTTGCTTCAACTACTTCTAATTACTCTCTGGGTGAGGAAGTGTACGACTTGGATGCTATTTTGAGAGCCCCAGCATTTGTAATGAACAGTCACTGCAGAGTACATTGTCTCTAGTAGTTTTGTTCATTGTACTCGGAAGATTGTTATTACTCGAGAGCAAAGCCACTTCATGTAGTTACTAATTGCTCTGTTTATTCTAGTAAATTGGTTTGAAAATCTGAAAACATTATTTTTGCTGGGATGACTGATTGCATGAATGTGCATATCAGGTGTATGCACAGATATTCGAATACCATCATCCTCATCGTACCTTGAATGAGTTCTTAATAAACACTCGACAGCTGGATCACTTGATCCGCGTACCTGTACATCAATACAGGAATAATATCCTACACGAAACAAAGTTCAAGTTTGTACACTTGTCACGTTTAATTTTAATGTAAGATAACACAAGTACTCATAGACACAATATCACGTTTATATTTTTACACACGGTTGATTGATTTGTGATTTCAGTTTCTTGTTTGTTCTGTTTTCCCACTCTGTATGGAGCGAATAAGTTCCTGCTGCTGAATTGAGAAGCAATTAACAATCACATAAAGTAGTACGCAGTAAATTGGTATTTCTTTATATTATGAAAGCATGTTGGTAATTCCATTTTAATTTTTTTTCCACACACACACAATCCAGGACATACACTTATGAACCTTCGTGATAATGAATATTTTCGAAGGAATTCCTTCGTGTTTAAAATCCAACCTCCATGCAAGTATATTAGCTATTAGCTTGCCATTATTTAGATACATAGCCGAAAAATATTGGTAGGTACATCTCAGTACTGTGCAGTGTGCAGTCGTACGGAGAAGAAAGGAATAATAAAGCATTGCATTTTTGCTTATGTGTGTAGGGAAGTTTTCGAGGTAGGGTCTCCTCTTCCATCCCCTCCGGGCTTCAAATCTCGAAATCTCGTGTGGTACGAACACGATTCTCCTATAGAGCAGTAGACATGCCAGCAGTTTACAGTGTACAACACCGAACGACCGAACACCCTAAAGTATACAATTAAGTAAGCATTTCTTATGCTGTATTCAGTGGGAATATACAATACACTGCACTGGATCTGTACACCTATACCCCTACATGCAACTCATCTCATCAGACATCATCTTCAGAGAATCATATAGGTGCATCCGTATTACCTATAATATTGTACGCCGAAATAGTAAAGGAACATAACATAACAAGTAAAAGGGTATACGGTCTATTGTAGTCAAGCTGCACGAGTTTGTATACCTATAAAAATGAAGAGACTCGTTGGACTCTGGGCTCTGTCAAATATTACGTCGTCAGAAGGAAGTTTTTGGAAATGTAAATATTTTGTACCAATTTTTATACTTTCTTCTTTCCAAGTCTTGGAAAGCCCATTTCATACCTTTGATAAATTTTTGCTTCACCGTGTTTGCCAGTTTTTTAAATCTGTAATTTGATCAATGTGAAAACAATCACAAACTGTGCTTTCACAATCATAATCACAATAATGTAAATTGTGAAACCACTATTACAATACATTTTCAGTTCGTTTGTTTTTCTCGTTCTCTAACTATATGAGCAAAGTAAGTGTAACTGCAAAAATAATTTAAGTACAACGTGAACCCACTGGACTATGGTCAATTGTGATGAGAATTGTTTTCACGCAATCACTACTGGAATTGTGAATTTTGTAATCAAAAAACACAAATCACTATCACAATTCAGAATTTTACTACTCTAGTTGTGGAGTTGTGTACCCCACACAACTGTGGAGAAATTAGGGATGATATGTAGAAGACTACATTGTTGAGGAATATTAAGTTATTAAGATAAATCCTTGTCAGTTTTTAAAATTGAGAGACATAGTCAAACTTAGTAATGTAATCAAAACTAATATTATAATTTATAACAAATTATGTAATCCTTAATTACGCGTCCTTGAATAAATCCAACACGTCTAACGTAAAAAAAAGTCTGCGTAGGATGTTTTGCCTAGTATGAGAAGCGTAATTTCCTATTGTACATATATCATTTCAAAACACGAGTATCCTTCATTCGTTTTTACTGTATCTTCCTACAAACAAGTCCAATATCGAATTTCGTACTTCTGAAACATAAATAAAGACTTTTGTATGACTTTTTAACTTATTCACAACTGGGAAACCATGGAAAGCATGCTTTACAAAAGTGCTTTTTATTAGAAGTTAAACATTTTCAAAAGCATTCAAAATCAGTAACTGAAACTTTCAAAATGATGTAACACAAGAAATCAACACATTCAAAAAGGCCAAAACAAGATATTAACATTTTCAAAAAGATATACAACAAGAAATTAACATTTTCAAGAGATAAAGACAAGCTTTATTATCAAAAACAAAGTCATCACTGATTTTGGATTGGACGAAGGACTTTTGGATTCTGATTCAGCACAGATCCAGATCCATAAGCAGGATCTAAAGGCTGTATGTTCGCACATTTGCACTACTTAGGCGCTGCATTCCACTTCTTGAAGAACCTTCCATCCCACCTTACTCATTGCATTAGCAATCAATCGCCTAACAGCGTGATGGCGGTTATTTCGCAATAGCTCTCCTCTGTGACATTTTCCAAGGATGTGTCCTAAGGTTTCTTTCTCTCTACAGCCATGGCGGTATAAGAGGTCACCTCCAAGGTCAGGTCTGGGTATTGCTTTTACGGGTAATACGTTTCCCACCATTGTAATACAAGTTATCCATTCAGAACTAGAAATTCCATTTTTGAAGTGCATCCACTTGTTTGCTTGAGAACATTCTTGAAATTGAATGCCACCCTGGCCTTTTTGGGTTAATTTACACCAGTTGTTATATTCTTGCCGTCTAAGATGGTCACGAATGTATTTACTCTTTTTTGTCTCATTACTTTGTATTGTAGAACGCATATCATCTGCAATATCAAGGAAATCAAAACAATTAGATTGATATTTCTCAAAATCTGTAATATCATGAAGGAGGGCATGATTTGATTTCAGAAGGATCTCCGTAGAATTAAAATTTTGAATTCTTGCTTCCCAACGAGTTCGAACTAGACCAACGCCTTTAACCTTCGGGCTTGAATATAGCATGTTTATTGGTGTGCTAATTGGCAAAAGCAAAATTTCTTTTACAATTTAAAAAAAGAAATTAACATTTTCAAAAAGACTAAAAAAACAGAAAATAACACTTTCAAAAAGATGTAAAACAAGAAATCAACACTTTCAAAAAGATATAAAACAAGAAATTAACACTTTCAAAAAGATATAAAACAAGAAATTAACACTTTCAAAAAGATATAAAAACAAGAAATTAACACTTTAAAAAACATATAAACAAGAAATTAACACTTTCAAAAAGATATAAAAGAAGAAATTAACACCATCAAAAAGTCCAAAACGCGATATTAACATTTTCACAAAGATATGAAACAAGAAATTAACACCTTCAAAAAGATGTAAAACTAGATATAGTACCGTTTCGAAGAGTAAAAAAAAACTATAAAATATAATTTTACCACTTTTTAAATCTCTGTCGAATTCCTGATCCCATGAAGTAATATTTGCCAGGCCCCCAGTACAACAGCGTTATTTAATAGTTATCCATTGAAGAACATTGCTAGCGAGTGAGCAGAGGCGAAGTGCAGTGGAGCCAGCAGAGCTTATAGTTACGGCGTTTAATATACCAGAGAATGAAATGAAGGAGCTCCACAACACGACGCACACGCTAGCACGCAGCTTGGTGGGGAAAAGTTAGAATGAAGGTATTCTTCCTTTACGAGCTCCCAAAGATTCGTCAGTAGTAAGCCAGCTGTTGGATAGGAAGGAGCTTGTCAGACAGACAGTTGTTTTTCCTCGAGTCTTCTGTGCTACACTGTGGAGGCAAATATCTCCCATCAAACCAAATTCGGCTTCTATCCTTCGCTTCTTTGAAACAAGAAGAGTTAGAACGTGATTATCATCATCATCATCATCACAGTGTATTCTTAACTGCCAAAGAGTGGTAATTATTCTCATTGGATTCTTTTTGGGACAGACAACAGACGAGACGAAGGAAGGAGCGTTCATTAAATTCATGGACAGTGTGACAATTTGTGTGGCTGGTGTAGATACACCTATTTTGTTGCATGGTTGAAACGTCCCTGAGAAACCACGTGTTGCCGAAAGCTGCATGTTTTTTTTCTTCGTTTCACCAAGAAATAGAACTACCAACCCAACAACCACCAACTGGAATAAAATTATTATTAAAATAATACTCTTGAGTTTTTAGTAGTTGTGTGATATAGTGTACAAGCTTTGGGGTTACATTTTTGCAGCTGCTGCTGTTGCTACTACACGTTGTTCATCATTTGTCATTGTTCAACTTTTGAATGCAAATTCCAAATTCATGCATTGTTGCAAGTAATGTACTTGAGTAGGTAAGTGCATTACGCTAAAAGGTGAATTCATTTGTTAGTACCAAAAAAAAAGAGGTAGAGGAAGAACAAATCTTGATTCTTTTGTTTTTGTGCTGTGATGAAACTTTTTCAATTATTTTATCTTCAATCTTTACCAATTTGCACTACGACCATTATTGTGAATGCTATATGACTGCCGCGGCGAAGAGTGTTACTCCACAACTAATGGTTATAAATTAAATTACCAGTTGACAGTCATTTATACAGGAAACTTGACGAGTTCAACATTACATTGACTGCTGTATTCAATTTATTCACATCACCCCTGTCTGTGTGCTAAACAAGTTTGTTTCCTTACAACTAACTAAAGACTGACATTTTGCATTTCATATTTCAAGTTAATGATGTTGGTCGTGTAAGATTGTAGTCTGTGGACTGACTGTTGACTGTCTGGGCTGTCAGTGGTTATCTTTGAGTATTAGATTTTTTTGAAGAAGCTCCAAAAACCGGGTCGGTTGGTGTACTTACGGACTTCGGTATAATCGCTGCAACGTTGAACGTGAACAATCCGCATCGTGAGACTAACTACAAACTAGTAACTAGTAAAATTGGATTTAAGAGAACACATTCAAGATTTGTGAGGTGTGTGTGTGCGTTCAAAAGGGGGAGGAAGATTTTGACATTTCATGGAATTTATTGGATCGGAAAGACTGCATTGAACCGTCAGGTGAAGTGTACAGTTGATGAACTCTGATTGATACTTAGATACCATTAAATAGGTACATTGTTACATCGGAGTTTTATTTGAGTGACACGCTACGGCTGTAATTTAATTGAATGAAAATGGACGGCTACAATTTCTTAACTGTCATCTCATCGACTTCAGAACAGGTACGTAGCAACTAGCAAAGAGGGCTCAAAACTACCACTCGCCTCGTTAACAAGGGAAATAACACTTAAATTTAATTCAGTTCGACTCATTACCCTCCTGTTGTAATAAGAACAGACCGGTTGACTTTGACACGACAGTGGACAGCCCCACTATTGTCACCCAATTGAATCATGGAGAGAGAGTTATTACCATGTTCCTCACGTAGACACATTTGCATTTCCTTCATTATTCTGACTTCATCAGGGACGATAGATTATATATTGTGTATGCATCGTTACAGAACAGAGTGAGAAGTGATTTGAGAGTTTGTCTTTAATATTATCGTACGATTGACCGACCGATGTAACTTCGATTACGTCCAACTTGAAATATGAATGTTCCGGGAAAAGATTTTTATCCAATATGTTGTATGTTATCGAGAGAGAAAAAATGATAGCTTTTTTCTTTTGCCTTTGGCTGTAGTTTCATAACTTTCTATCAGTACAGCAGCATTTATTAAATTAGTTCACGTGGAGAAAATCGAAACAATTAATTATTAAGGAGACGTGTTTCATTCTTCGTCCAATTGATTAAGTACAAGTATATTCACAAATTGATTAAATCCATCGCTCTACCTACGATTGTTCTATTACACAACTCTCGTTGGGCGTGGAAGTTACTTACTTACGAGTAGTTGAAGTTGAATCGTTCAATGTGAGGTATTTTTCATGTTGCCGGCTAGCAACAAGATCGTAGATGTTCAGTTTTTTATGTTCCTTAAGCAAAAATAGCATGGTTAATTTTTACAATAATTTTACGGGTATTACCACACAAATGGAATTCCCAAAAATATTACTTGTAATGCTACTTACAAATACCATAAAATTATTGCGTGCAATTTGCAAGCTACATATTTTGAGACGCTGTTCACATAGGTATAGGCTGTAAAAGGGAGAAAGGTAAAATGGCACTCTTAAATTTAATTGTTTATTCCGCCAATTACCTACATCATTTAATTTATGAGCTAGGAAAGTTGGTAGGGATTACGGGGCATTGGTTATTAGTTTCATGAGTGCTATATAATTAAAATAAATATATATAGGTAGTGGCGGCTCGGCTACTGACGATCAGTCGTGTCACAGTCGTGGATACAGGGAGTTATTTCCAGTAGCTTCCAGCATGGAATGTAATAATGTAAACTTGGACTGGGTTCCCCCCTGTAGCCGGCTGTATACTTCGTGATCGTATAACTGTACTGTTACAGTATAGATTAAGAACTACTTCCATGGGTACGTATATATATGAATTTGACATGAAATTCCAGCTTGGAGCTACTCTCCAGATGAAACTGTGAAGCTCATTTATGTCCGCATACATTGTGTAGTATTATTCCATGGATCGGAGGTATGTAGGTATGTATGTATGACCGCTTCCTCTCTGTATGTATGGGTATCGATTTCCCAGTGCAGGTGTTTTGATTTATAAGGCTTAGTTAGGGTTAGCTTGTCCCTTTCAATTACCCATTCCCTAAGTCCGTCCAACCAGTGGATTCAGTTAAAGTAGGAGCATATCGTCGAAAATATCAAGCAAAAAGGGTCTTTCTTTCTCGTTCTGGTTCAACTGAAAATGTTCACCAGGTGTAGTCAGCTTTGTTGTTTGAATTACCTTTATAAAATCGATGGTCAGTTTTAGAATTTTCTCTTCTTTTTTTTGAGTCGGAAACAATCCTGTTTATATTTGGGGGCCATGACATGGCCCGACTCACAAACCTACCTACCCACCTCTGTAGGTAGGTAACAGGGCACGGAAACTAGGTACCTGGTAACCTGGTTGTTAATATATAAATTTTCAAATTTTTTAACAAGCTCGTATTAAATTTCAAAAGTTTGAGAAGAGTTTTTCGTCAGTGGAAGGAAATATTATTCGGGATTCTGGATTCTGGTATGTATGGCTGAGCGCGGCTTAGCATTTGCCAGCCAGCCAGCATGCTTGTTACTCATATAGTATTACATAGGCAAGTTTTTTTTAAGGTATGCGACAGGTTGAAATTTGATCTTTCTGGATTTCAATTAACCTTAAATGTATGTGTGTGTTTGAGTCGACGAGGCTCCCTTGTTACTAATAATATAGTATGTAGCTATATACGACAAGATCATTTCCCTCGTCTACTCTGTCACTGTTGCTACAGGTAAAATATTTCCAAACAAATTTTTGGAGACAAACTTGATTTCAAGGATATTTTAATTAGTTGGATAGAGTGAACACTAATTATTGTTTTATTCTCCTGTTTCGGATTCTGGGAGCACTTTGACTGTGTTGGAATTTGTGTAACTCAAGTAGGGAGAGGTAGTTACGGTGCAGTGCAGTGTATTGCTAGCCTGGGAGTACTATATGTATGTATGTAGGTATACTGACAATGACAGTGCCATGGAGTTGAAGTTAGGTTCAATTATTGCAGAATTCTCCAGAGCGCGGGTAGCTAGCTGACTGACTGACTGAGCTCATTATTATGTATCGAGAGATTTTTATGTCCCTCTGTTTTGTTCTTAATGAATGTACCGACTGGGAGACTAATGGTTCTCTGTTTTTGGGATGCCACGTTGTTGGACTGTAAAATTCGTTATTTCTTTAATGAGGCTATCAGTTGGAACTTTGTTCACTTGGAGTTTAATGAGGTTTATTTTAGATCTATTTTATGTTGGATGTCGTGACTCAGATTTATGATTCACAACTTTTGAGTTAAGTGTGGCTTTATCAGCGACTGTAGGGACGTTGAAGGCGTCGTTTCATTTTATGATTCCACACGTCCTCTCCGTAGGTTTAGGATGACGACGGGGGAAGGATTATATTATACATATGATGATGATTATTATTATAATATAATGGGGAAAAGGAGCTCTGGACGAACAATAAGCACTGGGATGAAGGCAGACGGCAGACTTCTTGGCGTAGAGGAGCTTGGGTGTGTAAGTTGAGGATAAATGTGTGTGTGTGTGTGTGAGTCTGCTCTCAACTCTGTGGTTGACTTACCTATTTGAGCTCCGTCCGTTTGTGCTCAGTCGAACATGGGACAATATAATGAGAGGTCAGTGTCGTGTCAGTAGCCCTGAGTAAATGGTGGATGTGTGTACAGGTGGGTATAATGGACACATCCAATTAGCCCGGTTAGGTTAAGACCTTGTCAACTCATTTATTTCATTCTATTTATTACACTTGTTGTAATGGGGTGTAGGTAGAGGCTGAGTGGAGTAGCTATGGGGAAGACGTCGAAGGCAATTAGACTCTCAGAAAAAGTAACTTTATTTTAATAAGGACCAGTTTGCTCTAAACTTTAGTTTGACTCTCGAGTGGGGCTCATTACTTGGGTTGGGTTGATTGACAGGTTCGGCTTTCGGCTCCATCTGAGCAACGCTTGGCATTTATGACCCACGTTTTGGCGTTTGGCAAATGATCAACCCAAGGAGGTCTTCCTCCACCCGTACACTAGCTCATGCACACTCTGTGTGTGTGTGTGTGTCTGTAATAGTCAGCAGCTAACTGATATATTAGGGGAGCTGGTATATGCTCATATATATATGCTCATAGACTGAGGTTAAAACTTATAAGAGATTTATCCATGTGTTCAAGTGATTTCTTAACAAAATAGTCGCCACATATGCCAGCGAGCCAGAAGAGCCGTTGCACTGCGCACATTATTAAACTGGTAAAGTTTAGCTCGGAATGTGTGGAGCTCTCACACATAAAATCTATGATTTTCCTTTCGCCTTCTTGAAACTTCCGACAGTATGCTACATACATCAAGGACTTGCTTTTTATGAGGAACAAGTAATTATTATTCCCTTATTAAAATCATCAAAACCTTGAGTATCAAAGTTCACATTAAATATCATTTACATGCATAGTTTCGTCGTCGTCATTATTCAAGACAGAGCCGAGATTGCACAGAGCTCCATGTAGTACATACACAAAGAGTGTGTCCCCATTTTATAAAACTTCATTTTGTCATCCATTGCCAGAGTAATAAATATCTTAGTTGTTGAAAACATGCCAACTTCAGGATTTGTATAATTAACGAATAAATACGTTATATGTGAGTATCAATTTTGTGCGAATCATTAACTTGCATCTCCGTGGATTATCCACTGCTTGTTACTACCTACCTTAGCGAAGGTAATTTATAATTGTCACATTGTCAGATTTGAGTCAGCTTCGTTCCCTACAAGTTTTTTCTCTCTTCTCTTTCGTCTCCTTCTTCTTACTTCTTCTGACTGTAACTGTAAGTAACCTCACTTACAAGGAATCAAGTTATGATGAAATGAACTGACTGACATGAACATGGGATACACACTTAGAGTTAGAACAGCGGACATAGGTACCTTCAATCTTCAATGGTATTGGTACACAGTCAGTGTACTGGTAGTTGATGTAGTTTTTGTGAATATAGAAATTTGAGAGAGCGTGCTGGGCTGTTAGGATGGAAAACAAGTGTCCTCATTGTACTCAGTCAGTGTTTAACCTTCATGGAAAATAAAAGCTTCATCTTATTTTTATACTTTTAATGGCTTACAATTTTCTCGTCAATATTTATGATGGCGACTGGGTGACACTAGACACGGTTGACATAAGTAATACCTGCCACAAAAATCCACAATCTTTCCCTGAGCAGGAAGGAAACTGTGTAATTTTCTTTTCTATATTTTTATGATAAACATTCCATGTGAAAATCCACATATATTTTAACTCCTTGCAATTATTATATATTGTACATGTAGAAATGCATATGGGGAGGGACATTTATAGTGAAAATTTATTAAGTATATCTCAGTACTTCGTCCCTTATAATCGCAGGCTGATGGGTACTCTGCTTAACGTCTTTCAGTATTTGTTTAGCTCATACGGACTATGGACTATTTTCTTTTGATCAAGCGTTCTTCACAGAGTTGGTTGTGTTGGCACGGGGTCAATTTATGTGTACGGTACATTATGCAGAGGTATATTTATGTTTCTTGTATTTCTTTACGCTCTCTCTCTCTGTCTCTCTGTCTTTCTCTCTCTCCACATATATATATATAATTCTATAAAGGTACGATATATACATAATATATACGGCTCATGAAAACTACCTCGGTTGGGCAAAAAACTATTTACGTTTGCCCTCCAACTCCCTTTAGTCTCTGTTCCATTTTTTTTGCCACGGCAGCAAATGGCGATTATTTAGGAATTCTCTCTACCTTTTTAAAAAAGATTGTGGATATGAGAAAGTTTTGGGGAGAAAATGTAGGATTGGTTTGAACTTTAAAGGTACCTACAATTGAGACGATCTAAAAAAAATAGTAGGAGTATAGCAATTATTTATGAAAAATAATGCTCAATGTCTTAATTTTAATGTTTGATTTTGCTTGGGGCAACGGTTGTTGGTTGGATGTAAATTCATTTAGAGGGTTTTGATAAATGTAAATACAGCAAGTTAAAGTTGAGTAAACGAGTAGGGTGTTGGAGGGCATTTACCGCTTCTGCTGGCTGACAGTGATTTTTCATCGTTAGTGAGTTAATTCGGACTTGTGCATCTGGAACTGACGATTTGACGTTGCCAGAGCAGGAAAATGTGTCTCATTTTACTTGGAAAATAATGAGTGGATCGTTCAGAACCAACACTGATGAGAGCCAAATGGGCTCTAAATCAGCTCTAAATAAGTGAAAGGACATTGATACAAATGTCCGATACGGGGAACTGTAACTATTTTATGTCTGTCGTTGTTTCACACAATGTTTTCTGTCTCCAGAGTCTCGTGGAGACGGAGCAGTGTGGAATGCTGCTAGTTGATCGCTAGAATGGTAGCGGTAGTACTTGACACATCTCCTGCCGGTACAAGTTACCTTCACCGCTTCAAATATTTTCAGATCAAGACAGCACGAGTTACATACCAGAGCTACATAATTAGGAAATATCAAGGTAGGAAGGAGTGTGTGTCTGGCTTGTAAATGGAGTCTTGCTTTGGAAGGTTAAATTCGTTGAAGGTCTATGTTCTATGTAGATGTGGGGCAAGTGCGGGATCTTGTTTATCGACATGTGACAAATGAGAACTATTAGTCTTGACGAACGTACGATTATCTATCCATCCCATCGAATCAAATTGTAGTCTGTGTGAATCCACGCTCCATTTTACAGGCATTTTGTCGTAGATCCCCCCATTACCAGTATCGACAGTCCTATATGTTTGAGAGTATTTCCTTGGTGTGGCAGTACGACTGTGGGTTGTATCATCAAATTGACAACGCTGCGCTGGGGCGAGTGCATCGTTACAAATGTACGGGAAATCTGATGGTGACTGACGAGAATAAAGTTGAGTGAAGTGAAAAAGGTGATAGAAGGCTTCATGATAATGTAATTTTTACGTCAGCTTTAACCTACCTTTAACTCTGAAAAGTCTTGCATCTTGATCTTTTGAGCTCCGCCATTCAGCCTTTCTCTTTTGAGGAACTCAGGGGATCCAGTGTGTGTATGTGAACCCTCACGGAGTTATTATAGAATTTCTGTTAGGAACGATCGGTGTGTCCTGATGTGGGAATGATGAGTTTCGTAGAGGTAGCCTAGCCTTTTCAGAACCCATCCTAATATACGATTAAACTAGACATAAAAAGCATTATTATTTTTTTTACGTTGTTGCGACTGCAGGTTCTCGCTCAATTTTTTAAGCCCATAGTCAGTCATACACTTATAGATACACTGTACACCGTCCTTTGGTTGTTCAGGCTTGACTGCCCATTGTTTTCTGTTTGAAGGCCAGCTTTTTCCTTTATGAGAGCCTGCTTTTACCTAACGACGATTCTCCTATACATGTATGTAGATATGTATGTACATACACGGCAGCTAGAGGCAAAGAATCTGTTAAGCTTGGTTTGGTTCTCCAAAATCCCACCATGTTTGACTCAATAGTACTAGAATTACATGTGATCTTGAAACTATGGACTTTTCTGTGTGCAGTCTAATCTTAAGTGTATCTCCGTCAACGCTTAGCAGATCGTCAATTTTACTCCTTCCATTGCATTGTAGTGTCTGCACGAAGTACCATTGGATCAAAAATTGTAAATGCAGTGAGGTAGCTAATAAAATCAGGCATAATAATTAGCCTGAATAGTAGTAGCACACTGTCTGTGTATTTAAGCTTCATATTTTCTCTTTTAATGTTCATCAGATTGGATAGCTTTTTCGGTTGTATGTACCTAAATAAAGATAGTCATTTTATCTAAAGGCGTAAAGGAACTGACCCTGGAGTGCTGTATTCAGGTTTTATTTTCTCACGGTTGAGGATGTCTAGTCCAAGAATTGCTCTGATTTTGCATTTCTGTGAAATAGTTTTTTAAATCATTGTAAAATGATAATGTAGTAGTTGTTGCAGCCAAAAAACTGTATTAGTTTTAAGTATTTTGTGCTTTTAAAAATGTATTGCTATGTATATTATATAGCCTTTCGTTACTTCCTTTGGTTTGTATTTCGAAACTGACGTCACTTTTTCACTCAAAATTTGAATTTTATTCAACGATAGGTTATGGTCACCAAGCAGCATTAGGTGGAAGAATTTTCTAGGGAACCAATAGAATTATTACGGCAGGTAGGTATATACATACGCATAAGTTGCAGATATGATTAGGATTGATATTGGCAGTTCACAGTTTTGTTTGAATGGTGGGGCGCTAAATAGATTTTAATATCATTTTAAGCTAATCATGGGGAATAAATTAGACGGCTTCTGTTGGCAGCAATGAATAAATCTTATTTTGATTATGCTTTCGTTCGCATTACATCCACTGAGTACCTATAAGGACAGTGCAGTATGTATAGCTGGAGGCCTGGTGCTGGTGCATACATCCCGTGAAATATTGAAGCTCCGACGAGGGTAGTATACCAATCTGCCTTTCCATAAGGGGCCCAACATTTTCATGAGTAAAAGTTACAAGTTCGCCGTCTGTTCCATCACATTGGAAGTACAAAAGGTACACGGATTGGAAAAAGATATTCGGATTAGAGTGGCAAAGGAATGTGTGAATGTTGGACGCAGGTTGAATTTACGGTTTCAGTCGCTGCTGCAGTTCCTGGAGCCATCCGGAGAAGAGCTACGATGCTACTATGCACTTGGACTTGTCCAGAGAAGTAGGGGCACGACTGACTGATAGTGGCTGGGAATCTTAGTCAAGAGTCGTCTAATTGTACTTATACCTTCGTTCAGGGATTCAGACGAGCGGCTAAGTTGCCGTTAAAGAAGTTACGGGGAACAAGCTGTTGTACTCTCTTTCCCTCCTTGCTAATATCTAATATCGCAGCAAATTATTATTTGATCGAGCACATGCGGCTCAAGTGTTAGGAAGAGTGATGGGATGTTCTGGTGTGTGTTCTCTTCTGTTTCTGCACACATGGAATGTATGTATGTATTGCATACAAGGTTGGTTTTTGGATGGGGATTTCTCTCGATATTTGTTGTAAGTCTTGTTCTTCGAACGCTGCAACTGCATCCTGTGGACCCCCATTATTTATTTATTATGTTTTATGCCAGGGCAAGTTTGAATATTGCAACGAGTTCAAGTTTTTATTCAAAAAGGTAAAACCAGAACACCTGCCTATTGTAAATCTCAAAGCACGAATCTAGTGTTGCAATTTGCAATGCAATTAAAAGTCTATTATACACGTAGGTACTTTTAGGTACTTTTAGCACTTACCTACTTCAACAATCCGATTTCAGATGTTAAAATATTGGTGTTTCACATTCATGTAAGCAGTTGTACTCTGTCTACAGAGAAATTCAACCGACTAAAAGCTAACGACAGATACAGGCTCAGCTGAGGTCGTTCGTTCGCGTTGACTTTAGCTAATCTACAGATGATTATAGTCGCCAACCAGAACCAGGTTGATCTGGCTTGTAGTGAGCGTTAAATGGTATAAAGTGCTAGATAACTTCCTACATGGGCAATTATTTTGAAAATATTTAAATACACGTCTCTGTGTGTCGGAGATTGAAAGAGTGGAATCAATACGTGTATGCTAAGTAAATGAACTAATTTCAACTAAATTGTGGGAGCGTGCTTGGAGGAACAGGAAGTGAAGACGATGCCTTGGCTTGTTGTGAATGAATAGACGTAGTCACAAATCGTTTTTGTGTGCAAAATTCGGTTGAGCTCGCAGTGAAGTTTAGTCAGAGGTTGAGAAGCCGAGAATCAGCCATGCGAACATCCTTTTCCCCCTTCGAAAAAGTCTTTTCTTTAACTCTCTGAACCCACGACGACGTTCTTGCAAACACAGTCCAGAACATTCATGTTTAGTGGCATGTATACCTCCAGAAAGGAGATGGCAGATACATACTTACAATTTATTTCCCTTGAACATGAACTTTGGGAAAGAATCTAAATGAGCCGTCGGCAGTTATGTATTTGTGGTGGTCCTATTTTCAGAAAAATGTATTTTCTATACTCATGTAGACATATATGCATGCATGGTCTCTTCATGTCTAGAACTTTATAATTATCTCGTGCATATAATTAGATAGGTATGCATGGTATATAGGTACGTACCTACCTATGTACTCAATGGTGGCTCTTAATCCCATCTTTTTGGTGGAGTGTAGATATGCCCAAGTGGTTTAAAATCTTCACTTATACGTGTAATAATACCTACTTGTGTTAAATTGGCGAGAGCTTCGGCACTGAGCACTACTCATTATGATCATATTTCTACAATTCTGTATGCAGAGGCATGCAGCCATGCAAGATGTATTAAATCATTCTATGGGTGGTACGAAAATACTTTTTTTGCCCTTCCTCATTTCAACCATCACCATAGGACTGAGAATAATGAATTAATACCGAAAATGTAAATGATTCGAAATCCAAACAACAGCCAGCGTCTACTAAAGAGTGCAAAATCTACCAAGCGTCAAACTTGAACAACCAACATTAAAATAAAATTAATATCACCAGGTCTCAGTAGGCAGTATAGGTAGGTAGGTATACCACCATATATACATATATAGGTACCTATGTTAACAACAGTAATACCAGTTCCTGTGCTCCAGTTAGTCTTGAAACTAATTAGTAGGTATTTTTTTTTCTTTTTGCACACTCAAGCAGTCCGCTAATTTAATGAGGCACTTGTCTATTATGTATCCATTGTTGTGGGTCCCTATGCTATAATTTTAGCTCAACAGTTTTTTTTCGAGCTACCCCAAGACGTTTCATGCGTGTTTAATTTACGAATGCTATGGACGAGAGAGCAAAATTTATTATTTTTGTTTTATATTATTTTTATTGCGGTTCTTGTAGCTGGGGCCTTATCTGCCCTACGTCTAAGCGATGGAGGCGATGGGGGAAAAGAAACTCAAAGTTTGTGGTACATATTTTATATTAATAACACTACTTGAGTGTATCAGCGTATGTTCCTACAATGTCTTATCCAGCCTTTGATCGAATAAACCTGGAAGGAATGTTGACTGGACTTGAATAACAAACAATCTACAGGCATGAAGATTGACTATTCACTTGGATATTTCTGTACTCTTAACCCATAAATTCATAGCTCCATGCTAGGGTGTGCAGGGGCACTGCTTCTGTTGCTACCGAGCCAATTATGATAACAAATAATTTATAACGGAATGTAATTAAGGATTTTGTTCGGCCTTTCGTGTTATTTCTAGCCGCAGTTATTTTATGTCTAACATTTTTATAATTATAATAGAATTTCTCTCTACACAGTTGAGAGTATTTTAGTTTGTCAGTGTACATTTATATTACCTAGTCCGTAGTCCCAGTAATGTGTAGCTCACACAAGAAGAAACTTCGCTTTGCAATCATAGAATCGATTAATTGTCTTTGACTTTGTTGTGAGCAGTTTAAGAACTAACTGGTGGGAAAAGTGTGAAATGCAGTTTTTGGCAAGGGTATTACTCCTTTCTATACTGATCGTGAGCTTCTACGCTCTCTTGCAACTGTGCAACTTTTCGTTAGTAAGTTATTCATATTTTTTTGACTGGAAAGGATAGTAATTTGTATAATTCCGTGCCCAGCACCTACAAATTATTAAATAAGCAGGTAACAAAACAAAACAGGTTATTTGTTCATTCATAATGTAAATGTAGGCAGTTTTTTCGGTCGATTCTAAAGGCCATCTCAAAAGAAACTGGCTCACTGCTCCCTCATCCTCATCTCATCTGACTCTGACATTGCCTAAGAATTCAAAGGATCCGATCTTTCCCTCCAAAGTCCTCTATTTGAGAAAGCTCCAAGGATGTATTTTTATTTATAGTGTGTTGTGTGCTCAAGTGGTGAATAAAGTTTTTGTTTAGTAAAAGTAAAGTATAGTTGGTATGTTGGAGGCAGGAATGTCCGTTTTGTTGTGGGAGCCATAGATCAAACCTTAGACGGTTGGAGTAGCATTGTGTAGGAAGGAGTTAAGTACTAACTAGACTGAAGTAGTAGTAGTAGTATGTAGCTTGAAGCTTTAGTCGGAGGGAAGACGAAGGTTTTGTAATTTGTAATTTATTGCTGGGTTATCATTAGGAAATATTTTGTAAGGAGCGTTATCTCAATTATCACAGGAGTTTTGCATTGTCACTTATAGTCACTACTGGGTTTAACTACGATGGATGTCTCTGTATTCAGAAAGTACCTACATAACTACATAACTGGGTGCCATGTGCATAATTGTACAGTTGGGCACTTAAATACATAAGTACAGAGTGCAGACACTGCACTGTAAGCATTTTGTTAAAAGGAACATTCTCATTCTGACGATACACTTCTATGTACCTACCTATACATGCTACATGCCTAGTCGAACAAAACGGCTTGAACAACACAAGAGGTGAGAGAGTGAGAAACTTACGAGGCTGTTCAATTAAATTATACAGCTGAGATTATCACTACGATTAGAATAATTTTTGCTTTATAAATAGAAAACCTAGGAAGATCCTGACTGTTGAATTTATATATACATATACCTATACATTATTGGAGTCAAGACATTATTCTTCAAGTACCTACCTACCTACGTATATTTACAGGCGCAAACTGAATTAATAGTAGTAGTTCTTGAAAGGAACTTATTGTATCTATCATCATTTGCGTACATGTATAATTTAAATTGATTCAAGGAGCATTTAGATTTCTGTTATTCAGACATTTTCACTGTCTAGCTGAGTGTACAATAATTCTTTTTAGAATTCATACAAGTGTGAACTAAAAGGAGCCGAAAGTTTTCACATGCAACTACCATTATCTATTAGTAGGTATGTACATACAGCGGCGGAGGTTTTACATAGAGAAGCTTACCTATTTGACTGCAACATAGTATCGTGTTTGGTTGAGTGCCTTCCCAAAAAACATTTTTTTTACTATCTTTTATTCCAGCTATCATCATTTGACTGGTTGTTTCAAAGTCCCTCAAAATGGTACACAAACTTCACTTGTAGTAGTAGTAGTAAAAGTGTTGAATCATATAGGAGGTTAACATTATACAACATTAGGAATTGCTCTCTCTCTCTGTATTTTCTGACATGCTACGCTACAAGCAACGTCCTAATCGTAATATTGCTACAAAGAAGTATTTTTTTCCTCCTGTTTGTGTGTTACTAAATTCACCTTGTGTTTTGTATTCCAGCAATTGAGTTGTACTACTACTCATCATGTGGAGTTTGTTTGAGGATGAGTGGAGTCAGAAGCAGAAAAGACTAAAAGGCTCTATTTTCACTGGATCTGTATACAAGGTGAAATTACTTAAATATTTTGATTATAATAAACCATTAAATGTTGATGGTGCTTTTCAAGAGCCGCAAGCAGTAGTTATTATTGCCGTCAAAAATATTGCTGGGGATTTTTTGATTTCTCATGAATTCAGACAAGTTGACGTGTGAAGAGGATCACACTGTCAGCTAAAATGAAAAAAAAAGCTATTTGTACGATCATTCAGCTTGCATGGCGTCTGTTAAGAAGCAAAATGAGACTTATGTTGGCGCTGTTGTATTTGCTGAAAATACCGATAACAAATTTGGTACAAAATATTATTCAATAACTAAAAGCATCCGGCTGGCACTACTAATTCATAATAATTAGCTAATTCGGATTAATTTCCTACCGACATGTTTTTGCATCCCACTTCAGATTCAGGTATGAACTTCCCCCACAGCACAAATTCAAGGATGTAGGCATTGCTAGATTTTTGGAGCCTCAGTCGTCAGTCAAGAGTAACACGTAATGCACCATAATGTCCACATTTAACAACTCCAATGATGATGAAAACCATACGGAGGTGGATGTTATGTATTTTTTTTGGTAATTTTTACGTAGGGAGCATTTGTGTGAGCAATGAAATTTGAGTCCAGCTAGCCACATGATTTACGCTTGGAAGCGAACCTATCAGAGACTTGAGTTAGAGGGACAGATAGAGATTGTTGTTGGGAAAAGTTGTGTATAATTACTTGTTTAAGAGCCGCGCTGTCCGTGGTTGAAGGGAGGGAGGACAAAGTTCTCTGGTGTAGGGTACGGAGACGATGGCCACATTTCGATCTATCGGACGAGTACAGAGTTTTTGGTGATGCTCATAATGAAAGGGTCTCTTTTTTCCATCCATTGTCGTACATTTAGAGGAATTTTTTGACCCCTGGGGATACACAGGTAAACGTGAGTTGGGGTGTACGGTGTAAAACTTGGCTGGCTTTGGAAGTTCAGAGGATTTTTTTGTCTGTGCTCTATTGTATTCTATATGGTAGAAGAAGAAGGGGGCGAGGTTACGCCTTTACAGCCCATATGCACACTCTCACTTACTAACGTTAGACCCAAGCCAAGAACTACGTACATCATTTCACAGATTCCACTTCTGTGGAGGCAAGTATCCCACTTGCATGTAAATGGATGCGTTTAAAGTGTACAACAACGTCATACTTAGCCAGTGACTCCTTGCGGAGTTTATTCTGCAGAGTACGACGTACTTGATATTTTAAAGGTGTTCATTTATCAACTTCGACATGAGCACCTGATAAAACCATTTTGTCAGTTTAAAATCATACGCTTTGTTCAGAATTAATCACGTCTAATTATAGCAATCTTATATGCATATCCTTTTTTTCGAAAAAAAATTGATCAAAACAATCTACCTAAGCATCAGTGTAATACCAATACCTAGGCATGTATTTATTCATCTGCAGTAAAACAGTAATGACTTGTATGCAATAATCTTTTCAAGTGGTGTGCTGTGCACTGCTATCGTAAAAAATGGCGTGTAGGTGGCCCTAAATAATGGCCGTCTATTATAAACTACCGTATCTGTGTGCATGTGGACGTCAAGTTTGGCATTCTAGTGCCAGTAGGTGCTTGTAGTAAATGCATTTATAGTTCCGGTTGCCAGTTGAATATCTAAGAATTTGTAATTAGAAAATTTTAACTCTAATTTAGAAGGCGATAAATCATTTTACGCTTTAAATTTTTATTGGCACTTCGAGTTCCCGCGTCATTACTGGACGGGCTTTGAACTATAGCGCATTCATTAAAATGGAACGTTGTTTTGAAAAAAGTTTGTCCAAATTAATAGTTAGAGAGAAAATAAACTTATGTCTCTAGTCTAGCCTATCCCACTGGACTTATCTACAAGGCTTGTTCGCCAAGGCAAGGATAAGCGTTTACAAAAAGCAGGAGCTTTTGTAGAGTAAAGGACTTTTCATTTTTTGTACATTTTCTTTTGTGTTTTACTCACGGTCCGTCAGATTAAGCTTTAAAATATCTTTCCGTCATTATTCTTTAGAGCGGTCATTTGCAATGCACACTACATCCTACTTGTACGAGTATATTACTCTCTGATGAACTGACATCTTGATCTTCGGAGTCGGATGAGACATTCCATTGTTGCCAAATCCTGGTGCACCTTTCGATTGTTGTGATGACGACACGTTTGAGTAAAAGCCCATGCATTTTTATTGCCATGTCCTTTTGAATCTGGACGACTGATTTTGTAATAAATACAACCCCTGCGTTTAGTTAGTCGAGATTGAAGTAAAGCAAATGTTAAACACAACTCTTTTCTATGAACCGAGTGCCTCTACCTGTCGTAGAAGAAACAACAAAGAATTTCACGCCGCGCTGCCATTAGTCTTTCTCTAAAAACATCTTTAGGACTGACTGTCGTAACTCTCTCTCAAGAGTGGGCTTGCACGTGGGTGGAAATGAATGTTTAATCATGATTGTATGATGCACTACTGCGCTGCGTTTAATACATAATTGATTTATATTCATAAATTACATCTAAGATTTCATAAATTGTAGATACCTACATCCATATTTCATATTCGCATTGCATTGTCAAGTTCACTTTATGCTGGCTTTACAGAATTCGAATACTGCCGAAGCTCCAGCATCTTTATGTTATCCAGAGGTTGCTGCTTGTGAACGAATGTTCGATGTTCAAGAAATTAAAGTATTTATTACAGTCTTAAGCAGTTATTTCACGTGTGCTATGCTTGTAACACCATTATTTAGTTTGTACGGTAAATGTTAAACACAATCTGCGGGAGAAATCGATCGCGGAATTGTGATTTAACAGGCTTTATTGCTACTTATTACTGTTGACTTTATTTTAAATATCTTTTTCCCAAATTTTTTGAATAATATATTGAATCACCTGAGCATAGTTCACAGAATTGCAAGTAAAACTAAGTTACAGTGAGTGAGATAGAATGCTAATGGGAGTAATTTCGTAGATTCTGGAATTTAAGTGGTGGTGTGGTCGTCAGTATCTCTTGTCTGCTCGTAGGTTCCTGTCTACAACTAAGAAATAATTTGAGCTTCCTGTCGGTAACTTGGATGACGTCGGTGTGGTTGACTCCGTTGGCCGAGAAAGATTAGAGGGTGGTAGCGTTGCTCATGCATCATCATCCAATTTAAAAGACTTGTGGAGGATGTGGTAGGGCCATTACTGACGTCATATTAGAACAGCATTTAAGTTAAAGTTTGTGGAAAATAATAGTTTTTATGACAGTATAATGACTGCGTAAGTGTGTAATGTATGACAATCGAAATATTTGGGGCAAATACTTACAAGGGCATGTAGGTATACGTATTTGCCATTAGTCTAGGCACATGATTTTTGCATCATTTCACGCAGTTGATGGGGTACTATTACCTACATACTCTACGCATAGGTAGGTAGGTAGGCACACTAAAACTAAAAAAAGACAGGGATAATAAAATAAACTCCGTGAAACTATTTCCGTGATTTGAAAGTGAGATAGGTATACAAAAATGCGTTGACAGAAAACTCGTGAGAAAATGTAATTTTGAGGTGGTCCTCAGTGTTTCCTATCGCAGATCTTGAAGGTGGCATAAATCGTGTGAAAGAAAGTGTCATATAGAGCAAGACATGTGCTCCAAACAACGGAGATCAGAGGCTCTAGTGCTTCGCATCGGGACGTTACCCTTGATAGTAATCAAGATGAGTGTTACCGTATAAATTGCGTTGACTGACTACTAGAAGAAGGGCCTTTGGTTGGCTGCTATGATGTGCTAGTAGAGTCAAGTACTATAGAATATTCCGTTTTCATGCTTGTCATAGAGCGAGACGTGCGTGTTAAAGGTTGACTAATACTTAATACTACAGGGTACGTAGAGGATGGGGAGACATGTGTGTGTGTGTGTGTGTGTGTTGTACCTTGTCTAATCTGTCTAGATTTTAGCCAACCTTTCGACAGCACTCACATCCATGGATAAATTATGGAATTTTTAATGAACTTATTGTTTAGATTTGCAACTTAGCAACTTGTTCTCTCCACTTTTCAACATTTTATGTTTGCTTGCTTCTTTACGTACTTTAAGTAATTCATGCTGGGGCTGATCCGCCCCTTTGCTGTTTTTCTATTTTCGTGGGCGGTTTTTAGTCTGTTAGGATTCAATGAGAAATACAGTATTAATGTGCTGTATAGTGCTCTTCAGACTAACATCAACAATGATTATTGGAGCTTTTGTTCCAACGCAACAACGAGGTTCCAAGGTAGGTATACCCAGACTCGAAGGACCGGCCAAGATAATGATTAGTTTTCACTGCGGCTTGTTTCATCATTGATATACCTATATCTCCGATGGACAGCCAAGTTTTTACTTTCATTAATTCAATTGTTCCACGGAGTTTAGGATTTTGGCCGTGTAGGGAGATGCATACAATTGTATATAAAACATTATGTGGAGTTAAATCAGGATATATATCTTCAATTACTTTTGAGTACGTTTTTATGCGTGCAAGTTCTTTCCTTCGAAATAATTGCGATGCGTTTTACCATGCTAGTAGTAATCTAAATAATTACCTTAAATAGCTAAAACTGATTTTTAGGCTAAAGTGTTACAGTAATTACAATTATATTATTCTTGAACTATTTTTAAGCCCGTGCAGTAGGTGTCTGTACGATAATTTGGTATTCACAGAAATAATAAGCTAGGTAGGTAGATGCTTTTCCGGGTGAACGACGAGTGATCATAAAAGTAGTGTAGCTTGTGTAGTTAGGTAGGTGTGTTGAGAACAAATTAGAAAGACAGTGTCAGTTCTGTTGCCTGTTACTTGTCTGAACAATTTGTTGCCTTTGGATCTGCTGTCGTAAAAGAGAAGGGAATAGTTTCAGATAAATTGGAAGCCGTCCGTGAAAATATCGGTAATGATGAGTGGTGATTACGAAAATAAATGCATTCTTGTTGTTCTGTGGTTTCCTCCCATATCTATAATTTCTCTTTAGGCCAGGCACCATCTTCCTATTCCCTTCTCACTTGTCTTCCCTTTCACGTCCGCACTCAACTCGGGTATTACAGTTAATACTAATAGAGGTGCAGGACTTGGCTGGGAGAACGAATTGAATTACATTCATGAGACATTCAGCGTGTGAGTGTGGGGCTGATTGTTCGAAAGTCCGTCGAGTGTAAGTGGGGATAAAATACCATGTTTAGATTACGGGGGACCAAAGTTAAAAGGATCATAATAAGCTTGATTAGAAAGCTGCAGTTTAAATGAGGGAATCAATTAATTTGTAAATGTGTTCTGACTGACGCTGCGGCGTTGTTGTATCCACATGGTTCGTTCGAAGCTAGCTCGAATGCTGATTAGTGCTAAACAGTTACTTGTCTGTAAAGTCCAGCAGCAGAAGAGTAGTTTTTCAGCTTTGCCGTCCACAAGAAGGAGGCTAGTAATTTAGCTTTTTTCCTTTTTAGGAAATCCACTTGATTTTTTGGAAGCCAAAATGAGTTTTTTATTGGAGGGGGATTTCTCGTCTGACGGATACGTTTATGTAATAATATTAAAGCCCACTACACTCCTTTGCTGACATTCAATTACTCTTGGAATCACAAAATAGTGGGCTCTCGTATCATTGAGCAATGAGAAACGAGAATAGAATCTCATTACAGATGTAAGGTGGGACGAGTCTCATAATGATTACATATACCTATTTTGATTAGGATTTTCATCATGGCACACAGAATATTATAGAAATCGTTCAGGGTATTACAGATATATATAGGTATAGCTAATTATTTGTTAGCGGTCGTACCAGTTACTAGACTTCTTCAGCAGAAATTTAAATTAATTTTTCTTTTACAATCGAAATTAGCACGATCTTTATTGAAAATTACACTGGTTGTTTTGTAAGTTTCCTATTATAAATCTTGTGGATCACACATAAGCAAGATAGGATGATTGTTTAATCTTGAGTTAAAGTTATAATCAGATGCCTGTGGGTATACATCAGTTGTTACTATTTTCAATTTGGCAGGATTCCCGAAGAAACTATAAATGTTGGTTATGAATTTGAGAGTTGCTGTGAATGCTGACACTGCAGACTGCATAACTATTATATTTCCGTTTTCATCATTCTGCGATAGTTCCTTCGGTCATCTACAGCAGCGTGCGTACTGTTTTTACTCCAAAAAATTTCGTTTTGGTTTAAGGTATGAAATTACAAACGTCGAGTCCATATAAAGGCATTTGAGTGGGAAAAAGTACGTGGTAGACTTCTTTTTTTTTTGAACTTGAGTGTAGCTCGGTGGTTTGAGTATGTACATGTATAAGTATAGGGGAAATGATTTTCTGTTGACGCCATACGTATGTATAGACTTCCCACTGATGAGGGAGAGAAGGGAGGTTCGGGGTTTTTAGGTAATTGATTTGGTGTCGGTTCGTTAGCTCTCTTTTGGCCCAATTACCCTCGTTTGCACCCTTCCCCACTCACATTCAGCGAGTAGGATTGACGAGCACTCCAACTACCTATTCTTGGTGGATCCCTTCATTTCCACCGAATTCGGATTATCATCAACCACCAGCTCTGGCATGGCCTGCTGTTAAATATTGGGTGCGCGTATTTCTGTAAACCTCAAATGAACGTTCCCTATGTATACTCATATGCTCATACTAATGCAGGTATTTACTCAGTGCGTGCCGCCTCAACTTTTTTTTCACCTAAAATCCATTTGTGTTCAAGTCTATTGTATCATCCGAGGACTGCCAGTCCAACATCCCATTTTCACTCGATGCCCCCTCTTCCTCAGCCAGTTCGAGGACGTATGTATGTATGCTCTGTGTAGGAGTGTGGAAAGATAAATTTCATGTTGCTGACGTATTTAATTCACCATTGCCCTCTCGTGAATTCATCTGTAATAATTACTTACTTCTCTTCCCAAATGGGACAGTTGTACACAAGCGCGTAGCTCGGGTGCTCCTGCACCCCCCGAACTTTTAAATGAGCGCTATGTATTTCATTAAAATAATAATAATGGAAACATAAGCTTTATTACGTTAAACTTATTTACTCAAAACAATGCAATTAATACGCAATTTTTATAAAGGTACCTTTACCAAAATGTCAAACGTTTAAGTTTCCAAAAACAAAGTTATTTTTGCACAACAGTTGAATGTTTTACATTTACGCGTTGTAATTGGCCAGCAAACTTACTTGGGAACGGTTTCAACCGTAACTCTGGGATCGTATAACTAAAAGATACGACGAAGCCCAACTTTTGTAAGCAGTAAAAGGATATGCCATGCTTTAACCATAACCTGAAAGGGCCAAACACCGGCCACAAGCACCGCTACATTTCACTTGAAAAATGCTCGAACCTTTGACACGCTGTCACTACTGTCACCAACATACGAGTACATCTGACGAGACATGGAAGGGAGTTTCATTACTTCGTATTTTCCTCGCTCCTACACAGTTGACATACTACTAACTTATTTAAGTGCGTCAAGATCACACTACGTGAAGTATGATAATATTCTTAAAAATTTCCGAGGTAGTTTATTGTATTCTTTTTTACTATTGGACGAGGAGAGCTCCATGGCGACCTATGATTTTTTAATGACCCGGTGACCGGATGAGTCAATACTGACAAGTTTCGAGTCTGCCTCAAACTAGCATACGCAGGTAGTAGTAAATAATTAAATAGCATCAGCTAAAATAGAAAATCCTGGGGATGCATCGGAATTTTTTCCAAGTAATTCTGCTACAAATAGTATGTTCTATCTCTATCTGTTGGTGGGATTTAAGATTGGGAATGATTGCAGTGATGGCATGTTTCCCCCGGCTCCCGCGTACGGCAAATTTAGTGGATTTTCTCGTTGAGTTGCATCTTCTAAGGATGCCGGCCAATATAAGCAATCTCGACGAGAATTCTGTCCAGTATACATGCCCAGGCTCGGAGAAAATAATATTTGTGCTGTGACCTTTGACTAACTGATTATGTTTTAGCTAAATACTGGATACATTACTAATCGTCGTAAGTCCAAATGATATTAGCTTTAATTTCCCACAGAACTTGTGCCTCATTTAGTACTTTTTCAGCTTTGGCTGGGAGGTTTAATTAAAAAGCTCTATAAACTACTACTTTTTTTATATTTAAAACTTGGTAGGTATATACATAGACACTTAAATGTAGCCAACCTTCGCCGGGGCAAACTCAGTGCATTGTGTGAGACGAAAAAATCCCAGAATTCTAGTAAAAGGAATGACTCTCTTTTCCAAAAAATGCTTCAACACTTCACAAAAACCTGAGCGGATGTGGTTGTTCCACTGAGTGTTAGTAAAAAAGTTAAGAAAAATGAAGCAATTAACTACAGTTTGCATTCATTAAATTAATTTTTATTCCTTTCCACTTAAGTCCGTTCGTTCGTCAGCTTCGTGTGAAAATTGCGTTGATGGGAAGTGAGCAGGCTATTGTGCTGTCAAATTTATTTTTGGTCATGCTAGTACAAGTGAGGGAACTGAGGTTAAAAAACACAGGGCTGGGTTAAAAGGACCGTCCCAAAATCTCGGTGATTTTGGATTTTTTAGTAAACGTTTCGTCACTAATTTTATTGTTTAGAAGTTTTTTGTCTTATATAAACGACATTAAGGCTTTTAATAGTTACAGCATCCTACTTTCATGTTTCATATTTCTGTTTACCGGTAAAAGAAAATTAAAACGAACGCCTGTTTTTTTTACCCCTAGATCCCTAATCATCACGTTTTGTAGAATTTTGTTGGGTAAACTTGCTAGAAACTAGAAACATAGTTACCTATTTTAAATACCAGGCTGGTTTTAAGACCAGCCTTAACTAGAATGGTTTTCCTTTTACGTGATGCTGTATTGAATTTTTTTTTTTAACTTTTTTATCTCTGTTTTTGCCTCAAATTTTTGATTTACACGCCAGCTTGCACCTCAGCTGCATGGCTGCATTCAGCTACTGTTTGTGTATGTTGTCAGTGTGATATCTAAAATTACAAACATTAATTGGTTCGTTCGCTTATTAGAACGTGAGTGCATATACTTTGCTTGATATAAATACAGATATGGGTACGTAAGTCAGACATGTTTCGGATTTAATAAATAAGGTGAATAAATAGGTAACCGTAGGAGTTTAAGAAAGTGCTTTTACACGATGAAAAAGCCGTTGGTGGTTAATGGTTTTTTTGCAAATAATGCACAAAATGGAACAACATTAGTTAGTTTCCTCCCGTATATTTATGTATGCGATTTGCCGTGTAATTAGGTATACACACTAGCATGACTGGGTTGCCCATGTAGCTTGAGTGACGTCCTGCTGCCTCCACGGGATTTTTCTTGGCTCTTGAGTGCGCGGAGCCACCGAGGAAGACAAGCGTGAGTCCCATCTTGTGTTATTATGCAGTTGAGAGGTTCAGCTCATGGGCTGCCTTCTATGAAATAATTGCAAGGGATGGACGGACATAGTCACTGCTTGCCGGTAGTTAATTAATAAACGCGTGTGTGTGGCAATTATTTACAGGAAGTTGTTATAATCAGCTGTTTTAATTGTCTTTCTGTATGTTTGACACGGTTGAGAGGACTGGTTTAAACCAGACGCTCTGGAGTTTTGGAGGAGTTGGGAACGTGAGTTGATGTTTTAATTTGGGTTTTCATTTCCAGAGCGTCCGTCTCTAGTTGCACAGTTCACGTCAAGCAGGTCGAGGAGTTGACTGGGGATGGTCGAGCAACTTGTGGGAAAATTGTGGTAAATTATTGGACCAGCTAAAGCTCAAAGATAACATCTTATAATGATGCTTACGAGGATGATATGGGGCTGAATAAGATATTTAATTTTGATGGGTCTTCTCTTATTTTGATGCTTTTGGTAATTGTGTGGGGCCGATTAAAGCATCGTAATATGCTCCCAACTTCCGATACCCTCATAGGAACGTAGGTACATATATTAGCTTCCACTACTACTGCACTGTTTTGATCCAGCAAAAAGTCATGGAGTGTTCATAATGGACCTGAAAAAATGCTAGAATTTATCTAGTTCAGGGCATTCCAAGGTTATGGCAGTAAAGTTAATTATAATGCCCTTATAATTAGCCGCTATTATATTGCACTGGTTTGTATAGATAGACGATGAGGAATGCAAGGAAGTCGGGAGATAATAGGGACGTGATTGAATTACATAGAATTTTTGAAAGACTTGAAGTTAATATGCTATCCTTTAGTTGGGCCCAGCCAAGTCTTAATCAGATTCTATCCTTCTCCGCTACATGGCCGATAACAACAATAACAACAAATTTAATGTTTTACTGAGGATTGAGATGAATTACTATTACTAGGTATGTGGAATAAAAAATATTTCCAAATGCCATTCGTTATGATATCCGAATTCATAGGCTCCATGGATACGTACCTTAATATGAGGGATGCTATCGTACTCACTCCCGAACAATAGCTATCACGATTCGAAGGTCTGCTCCATCTCGTCGTGAGTTGTTTGTTGTTGGTATTCACTTAGGTTTTACATGATGTACGTGAAATGACGTGATTACAAGCCATGTTGGTGGATCTTGAGTGCTTTCATGTTGAATACTGAGCAAGAGTTGAACACACGGCACTGCTAATGCTGAGGTTTATACGGACGCGTTGATTTTTTGATACTCCATGCCAAGGATTAGGAATGAGTTATATGCACACTTGTACTCTATTATAGTCAAGAACTAGAACATAAATCAGGGTTGAGAGTGGAACAATGTTGATCTATTGCACAGATCCATAGCCGAGACATTCTCTTGTGTGGCCCAGCAGTCTCAAATGAACCGTCTAGTGACCCTGATGAAACAGTACGAAATAACCAGTCGAAGCCATGGAACATTGACCATAAAATCGGGTTGTTGACAAGCCTTAGCCTCCCATCACCCAACCCATCACTTGCATTATTGCCACGCCAGTCAACCTTACACCCAAAAAATCCTCCAGTCCCTCAGTGTACTTGATGTCCCTCTCTGTATCATCATCATAGGAGATGGAATGGAAAATGGGAATCCTTCCCAGACCAACAAAAATCCTCAAAATCTCGTCATTTTATCCTCTTCTAGTTTGACGTAGTGTTTCCTTTTTTTTTCGTCTCCTGCAATATAATATTCACAAGAAGTCGCTCATGAAACTGAACACTTTGGAGGACAGGAGTGAGCGCTATATGAGCAGGCGAAAGACCTCATGAAATTACAGGTCAGGTAGAAAAATGTATATCTTGTATGTACAAAAGGAGACATATTTTTGAGGGCTCTCTGTTCGTCTATTTACTCCAAGTGGCTGTATTATCTGCGTCTTGGCCCAATAAACCATTCTCTGTATATATAAATATACCTAAACGCATGAATAAGTGTCGCGCTTGAACTGAGCAACTGAGGAGTGTCGTTACCATCTTGGTGTGAGCTGTAAACTAGGTAGGGAAGTAGGAGTGTTTCACGAATAAACAGTTGGAGCAAAACTAAAACTAGGTACTCACAGAAGGAGCCCATAGATGACAGAGAAGAATGGTGGATGTGGATTGGAAATGCATACATAATAATATATTTTTTCTCTTTGCAACTGATAATAGTGTAGTAAGTAATTCCTTAACCTATTCGCAACTGGGAAACCATGGAAACAATGCTCCTTACAAAGGTACTTTGTTCTAGAAATTTACTTTTCAAAATGGTCAAAACTAGAAATAACATTTTCAAAAGCACTCAAGCCAAGAAACTAAGACTTTCAAAAACGTCAAAATTAGAGATTAACACTTTCAGAAAGGTCAAAACAAGGAATTAACACTTTCAAAAAAATGTAAAACAAGGAATTAGCTCTTTCAAAGAGATGCGCATGTTCAACAAGAAATTAACATTTTCAAAAGCGCTCAAAACCAGCAACTCAAACTTTCAAAAAGGTCAAAATTAGAAATTGACAGTTTCAAAAATATACAAAACAAGAAATTTAACACTTTCAAAAAGATGTAAAACTAGAAATAGTACCGTTTCGAAAAGGTTAAGAGACAGAATCTTACTGAATGTGGACACGTAAGGTATTTTGGTTTATCGACGAGACCTCGTTGAGCTGAGCTGAGCACTGACTAAACGCATAAAGTCCAGTTCATACCTAGATTCTGACTTTGACAGGCTTTTTCTTTGGTTTAGGTTACAAACACAGTCACTTTTACGCACACACACACACACACGGTTCACGTCCATCCAATGGGTGAGTGTGTGTACATAGGAAAGCGGGCGGAAATGATGATGGAATGGGTGCAGCTGCTTGTGCTCTGTCCGTGTCGCTCCTTCAACGGCCGGGTAGAAATGGTAATTGCAAGACCTAAAGTTGGGGGTTTCCATTCTTGAGAGAAAGAATAATAATACACAGTGGCCACTTGGCCTTCCAATTTCCACTACTTATCTCCGCAACAGATTCTTCATGGCTCTTATGTCCAATGATTGGGAGTCGTATCCCCACCATTTGTCATGTTTTGGAGTGTGGGGCTCTATATGCATATAGCTGTCTGTTCCCATGCATAAATTTATCTTGAACATATTTTTTGACTGCAAATGTTTACTGAGCTGGGAGAGCGAGCTACGAAGACCGTGGATCGTGGGGAGGAAGAAGGGACCTCGACGTCGTAAAGTGTACTGGAAATAGTTGCGTTTCAACTCTCTCTCTCTCTCTCTCTCTCTTTCTACACTTTTAACCCGGGCAGGGATTTGGATGCTTGTGGTAGTGGAGTGTTGTCAGAAAAATTTTGCTCCCATAAATTTTTCGCTCAATTGAGTACTCAAATGGGTCACTGAGAACATGATGTGGTACTAATGTGGTAATATGAAATAACATGGATTAGATTGCATTCTCCCAAGTCACGATTATTGTGGCATTTCATGCCTACCCTCCCTTCTTCGTATTTTCTCAGGATTTTCATGTGCTTGTCATGTTGTTAGTCTCACAAACGCCTTCCAAATACTGATTCTCAGGGGTTCTCGTGCAGTTATGGTCTCTGTACATTCTGTCTGTGGCTACTCAGTTGGGAATACTCAGTGGCGGGAAAAATTCCCCCCGGATCAAATGTCCCCTCGCCCCGTCTCACTTTGAAATTCAGAAACCTATAAGTTTTGCAAGAAATTCAGCCACGTCTTGTGTTTTCACACAATCTGTGCTCTGTGTTAAAGTAATTAAATATTATGTATAAGCTTCATCAATACTAAATGAAAATCTAGCAGCCTGCCGAATAAGGGCGAATAAGTTTGATAAAATATTGTCTGCTATACCAGTAGTGCTTTTTAGCGTTCGCAAGTGGGTTTGATCCTGTGGTGTTAAATTAAGACAGATTTTTTCCGGGCGCATCCGCCTGGGGAGAGCTTTTCTTGATACTGGGGAAATTACAATAAACCATATACTTGTTGAGTTGAAGGAGGACCTGTACAGACAGAATTTTTATGGAGGCAAAAGAACTTTTTGCTCTGCTCCGTCCTACCTGTATGTAGTACAAGTACAGGCTGCTTTAACTGGCTAATCCATTATGATTTGAGCAAGCTACTTCTATATTTCACCGTCGTTTAGACATCAAGAGATTATATGTGAAATGAATGCGTCTGGAAATTGGAGGGGATTTACCTTGATCAGCTCAATCGTAGCCGTCAAATCATTTCCAACATACCTACCATGTACAGATGTCCTTCACAACCAAGTGCAGAAAAGGATAAAAGACGGGGCATGTTATGTGGCACATGCATATGGCTTTAGTTGACGTAGATTTTCTAGTTGCATACCTTTACAAGGCCTTACAGTCTTGGTCAGAGTGTGTTATAAAATAAGAAAAATTTGTTTAAAAAATTGACTGTGGTTTCCCGTCTTCCTAGGAAATCAAAATAAATCTTGGAAAGAAATTTGTTTTCAATTCAACAAGCTTGAGTCAATCTGCTCGTCAATCTAACTGAATTATGGATGCATCATTTTTATTCTTAGGTAGTTCCCCTTCCATCCAGGCAGAGGAAGCATTGAACCGTCGCACCGTGCAACACTGATCGTAAAGATACATAGTAATGTGCATTGTGTGTGTGTCTGTGTGTGTGTGTGTGAAAGACAGAAATTTATTTTTACTTCAGTAATGATGAGCTCTTAACGATTATCAGTACAATGGGCTGATGTCAGGTCTCATTGAAAGAACTATTAAAGATTTTGACGAAACGCTCATTTTTTTGTTGTTGATCTTCTTGGGATCTCTGCTCTTGCGTGTTTTCATCTTTGATCTTGGAATCAGTTGGGATTGACGTATGGTGGAAATCAAAGGGAATTGTGAGCAGTTCGGATGAATGTTATAGCTTTAGTCGTTGTCGTTATGAACGACTTTGAGTTTTTGTGCATTTGCATCGTGTAAGCTTTGAAAAATGTTGAAAGACTGCCCTCTGCTCTGCTGTGCCTGTGCTGAGAAAACCGTTTTAGAAATCTGACTGTGTAAGTTTAATGCTTGTATTTGTAGAGGTGCCTAATTATATATTATGCTGGTGGTGTTCCTATCCCCAGATGTGTGTGCACACATAGCTTCCCTCGTCATAATCGTAATGAGTTTAACAAGGGTATATTTTTAATAATTATACTGGAGGCATTGCATGTGATGTGATGTCTTAACATTTAACTCGTCAATGGTGAGTCTCCATCTCGTAAAAATCTCTGGAGTATTGTTTTTTTGGCTCCACATTTTACATTTCATTGCTTGAACCGCCTATATTCCGGCTTTGAATTACCTTCAAGTGCTCATTTTTGGTAATAACAATGCGGGTCAAGGTATCACTATAACAGTTTATCCCTTACCAATGGAATAAAGCTCGGAAAATAAAACTAATGGACGTACAAGAAAAAACCTGAGGTGGGTTCCAAAGCAGAGAATTATAGCTTCGAAAAAAAAATTGTATCTACCAGAATAACGTAGGCAAGCTTGCATACCATTTCGTTACGTTGCGTTGCATATGCCTGCGTAATAATTATATTCACATCTTTCCTCTTGTAAGTGTAGTAAGAGCATATTGTGCACTCTGTGTAGCAGGTACTGCTTGGAATTTCAGACTGTGTAGCTAGAGAACAGGACTGTCGACCGTAGTTGTAATTACCACCTATAGTTATTTTGTTTTGAAGCCTTTGCGTTTAGCTTTAAGGAACCCATTGAAATCGGTAATCACATTCATTTGCCAGTAAAATAATTGCCATTGTCTCAGAATTACGGCATGGACTGTAATTATGGGCCGTTTTGAATTTTCTCAAGTCGATTTGGGCGGGGAGAAGTCATTTGGTTCCACTGGAAGCAATTTACCATCTTATTGTCTAATTGTTAATGTAACTATAAATTTTGGGCTTTCAGTGGCTCTTACCAATAGTAGAAGGGAGAGAGAAAAAAAACAAGCGCAGTAACTTATAGAATCTCACGTGGAATGGCTAATAGACTTAACAACAATGTTACAAGAAAGAAAAAAAATGCTAAAGTGGAACTGAATTTTTCCTATTATTATGATACGCATGAAATATGATTTTTCCGACGTTATAATATAACTGTATTTTTAACAGATCGGCTTCATTATTGTTTCGGGGCGTAGTTAATCGCTTTAGAATTTATTAGCTGTATTTTAGAAGCTTGCATAATTATACTTTATTTGCTTACTTTTGTACTGTTGACTGTTGTTAGTACTCAAATTACATTCTGCATTGACTTTAAATAAATGCGAAAGAGTTTGACGGCTGGAAAGTACATAGGTAGTCGTATGCGGGTTATTTTCTATTGATTTGAGTGGCACAATACGCGGGGATTGAAGTCACTCAACTAAAGAACGAGCCCGTGTAGAGACCAAAGGGAATACGACGCATTATTAAATATCTTCTATGCCGCTTGCTTGTTTTCCTATGTACGTGTCCGTTAATAATATATTTATTGCACACAGTATTTTATGCATATAAATTATACAAAAACTAACAACATTTGACATTTATAGCTCTTTAGAAGAGAATTAATATCCGATGGCTCTGATAAGCCTCGGTGGTAACACCAGGCTCCTGAGGTACCTAGGCACCTACCTACCTACATTTTTGCGGCCACTGAAAGTGGACGAATCCAGCAGCATCTTCTGGGACATACAACATAAGGGCAAATAAAGAGGATACAGACAGAATGAGTACGTAGCAGTAATATACATACACAATCATATCACAATTCCTTCCAAAAAAATGCTTTTAAGAGTTTGAAAGTGTTCTAAATATAAAAATGTAATTATTACAATATTACAATTAGCCACCAATGCAGTGTACATCTACTAAATGCGTCATATTATTTTTAGCCATGACAGCAAAAGAATTCGCTTTTTCATTGCTGCAATGTACTAGCAAAGCTTCGGGTGGTAATAAGGAAATAAGCTTGATTCGAATTTAGGAACCATACAATCTAGGTAGGTAGGTACTGACGTAGCGAAAGGAGCGACAGAGCAATGCAAGACTTTCATTTCCCATATAGTTGTTAATCCTCGACACACTATGTAAGTATATAGTAGCCATAGCCCTACCCGCTGAAAGAACTTGAAATACTTGTAGGTCGAAAATCCCAGCGTCCAAGAATGTTAAACGTGATGGTTGTGTGATCCTAGATGAGTGGGTTATACAAGTTATAAAGTTATAATAGATGAATGAAGAAAGTGAAGACCGAAGAATGTTGGGGAGGGAGCAGCGCTATACTGATTGAAGGAGAGAGAGGATGGAGAGTGGAAGGAAGGAAGGAATAGAATACAAGTCGAGTCATTTTTTGAGTCCGTCCGTTGAGCACGACCCGAAGAGGGTACATAGGTACATACATACATACATGTACAAATATCTATATAAGTATATATATATATAAATCCTACCATGTATGTATGGACCTACTTCCGTGAATCATCATCGGGCCGGGTAGTAAAGTGCGTGGTGTATAGAAGCAGCTAGCAATCAGTATTAAGGTTCGTTTGAAAAGTGTCTCTCTCCGCAATTTTCGCCCCGTTTCAGACTTCATTTGCTTCTTATTGTGTATGGATCTGGTTCTATTTGGGTGGAATTTGCGGCCGACCTGATCCTTTGAGTCAGACAGGAGCCCAGAAGAGTCTCCATGATTTACTAATACCTACATACATTATGCACATACACGGTCCCTCAACTCCACACGCCTTGCATTTCCCAGGATTGTGGACTACCGGTGCGATACAAAGCAATATATTCATGTCCATCTTTACTCCTACTGGTCTGGTCTGGCTGCTGCTGGCTGGTGGCTGGAAAGTTCTCTCATTTGTGCACTGCACCCATTCGAACCTGTATCCATTCTATTAACGGGTATTATTATGCAAATATGTACTCATAGGAGTTTAGGGTACACAATTTAGTCGGGTTAACTGTAGGAATAGGAATGTATTCCATCCCATCGCAATCGCAATCCTTGCTTCATTGGAGGTTGCATTGGAATTTCAATTCATTCATTCATATTTTTTTTTTGCAAAATTGTAGGTACGAGAAAAATTGTATATCAAGAAAAGAGTGTAAATGTATTTTATTTTTATTACATTTTTGTATTTTTGTATTTATTATTTATGCATTACGACTGATTACAGAATGACAAAATATCTCTTTGCTTATCCTTAACAGTTTTTATATTTTTGTTGTGACATTCTTAGCGTGTGTGTGTAGTAGTAGTTTTCTATCTCGTTTTTTAATGGACCTTACCTCCCTCCTCCCGTTTGTTGGAATGGGATGTCGTTTGTCGTAGTTAATTTATTCATTTGCTGATTATCTATAAAGAATAACGAATTTGTTATGAATTGGTGAAAGTTAATAGGAAATATATGTTGGGAGGGAATAATTGAATGAGATGTGCGTGGATATTTCTTGTGCTCGTACTGACTGTCTTATCAGAGTTCATCGGAAGTGATTATTTGGGATTTGAAAAACATTTCAGTATGGTGCTAATCGAATTGTCTTGTCAAGAGATTCACATCGAGATTTCACCCAGACAAACAGTAATGAGTTGGCTGGTGTGTGAGTGTGTGTGTCTGTGTGTCTAGTTCCCCTGTTATCGATTGGAAGGACACAAGTAGTAAAATCAAAATTTGTACTTATTAAATAGTTTGTACTTGGTAGTTCTCACTTGATTGTCCACCTTTTGTTTCGTCTCTCTCTCTCTCTCTCTTGGTCGACCCAGCAGCGTCCAATAGTAAATAATGTGAATTCAATTAAGAGGATCTTTTACTCAGCAGTCAGAGTCCAATCAGTGTTGGAAACTAGTTTGTTGTTGGGGGCTTTTATCGCTCGAGAACTACGTGTGCACGTAGTAGTTCCTCCTCACGTGAATATATCCCTCCTTATTAATTTATTATGTAGGGACGTAAATCCGTGAGCTGGTGGAGCTTATTAGTATAGCAAAAAGAAGAAGAGAAAAAAAACGATATAAATACGCTGATACGCGGACACTTATGCTCTTATCGTATGGAAGCTGTAGGTGTTAAGTTACTCCAGGAGATGAAGGAGAGGGAAAAAAAGTGGAAACTCTATTAAACGACGTGAGTTAAACAATTCTTGAAGTCGTAGACGGTGATAATAGTAGGAACTCGAGAGTTTTCTCCACTCTCCTCTCTCTCTCTTCTGCTGGGATTGAAAACAACAAGTACGTTACTTGTAGTCGTTAGTTAAGATTATGATGAGCGAGCCGTTTGGGCCGAAAGTGTGCAAGGGACAGGAGATAAATTTTATCATGTTTTCTTCTTCTTAAATCATGACATTACTCTGGGTTCGAATCATCATCCTCTCCTATGGATTCCAGCACTGCCTCGTCCACTATACTGTGGCTCTATAGACTCATCGAACCTCACCAAGTTCGATTCAAGTTGGTAGTGAGAGTGCTGATTGAAAAGGAGCTATCTGAGAGTAGGCAAACTAATGGAGGGTGAACGTAAATATTGGACATTAAGTCGCCTCGCGTTAGAATCGAAAATTAGGTATGGTCCAATGAATTATGGATGTTTTTATTTTAAGTTCAACTCTCCACGTCCATCTCAGTTAGTTAGGGGGTTCCTCTTCCTTCTCGCTATCGCGGCTGCAGAGCTATATTCGTCGGCTCAGCTTTTGTTTACCTTGTATTTAATGCCCTTTATACATATTCTTCATCTCGGGAAGAAATCGATATGTGGTGCGGTGTGGTGGTCTGGTCGTTGGTCCGTCAGTTGTGACTGAGACTAGTACCTATTATAAAATATACATATTATAAAGAATGAACTTGAACTTTGCTGCCGTCGAAATCCAAAATAATTGTAATCTATATGCACAGATGCACCTATCTGTATACTTCACGCCTGGGATGATGTAGTGTCGTGATAACTCCCGTACACTCACTCATCATGAAGATTATTACGTAATTATTTCTTGTTGATTTATTAATGCTACCCAGTCATTTGATTTGTGACTAGCCAGTTTTCAAAGCTCAGAGTCACAGGGGAAGTGGAAGCCTATAGCTGTGTAGTCAATACTCGATTGTCTTGGAGTAAACTGTGTGAGGATAAAATCTTGAATCTTCTCGACATAATTCCTGAGTGACACTCTTTCTCTGCCTCGTAAAGGATAATGGACTAATTATACGTGATAGTAATATCGTTGATGACTTGGGCTATTATTCATTTAAATGCCAATATCATAAAGAAAGGAAAAGATTAAGATTTGAAAAAGCGACAAGAGCTTGTCAGACTGGAAGCCTGTGCGCACATTTTTTAGGTAGGTACTAGGTAGCTATAGCCATATAGGAAGGTACATGGAAAATTATTGACAGCACAAGGGTATAGGCTGACATGAAATATGAAAAATATTGATTCCAATCAGACTGAGCTGCATTACATTAACATGAGTTGCAATTTTTATTTTTAGTAATTATGTACTTGACATTATCAATTACCTCATTAGGCACGCTGAGGACTCGTGCCCACCCATGAGTCTTTGTATCAATCAAAAAGGGAAATGTAGCCATTGAATTATTACAAACTGGAGCTACGTTGCTTATTATATTCTTATTCAATTTTGACCTGCAGTACGAATTACGAAGCTATAGGCTTATAGTTTATAGTAACAGATCTGTTGTACATACATCGTTGGCTCTGGCTAGCAACGGAGCGTCTCTACAATTTATAACGTTGTTTACCGCATGAATGCTAGTAGGCACCTAGCTACCTAGCTATAGATATATTTATGTATTAAAGCATCCCACGTATACCTACCTACCTATTCGACTATTCGAGCATCAGGGAATTAATCTGCTCCATCAGTTTTGGCTTTTGCAAAATCCCCTTCTGTACCGCGCGCACAGCGTCCGTCCTTTTAATTATGAAATGACTCTTGGTGGGCACTGGGACCATTTACCTGATTATGTATATGTATCTCCTTTTATTTACATGCAATTAAGGAGTGAATACGAGAATCGATGGGGACCTGTTTTTCCAATTTAGCACTCAATTATCAAAGAATGAGATCATCAAGTGAATAGGATAAGAAGATGCCGAAATTGATAAATTGGAGACAATTTATTTAAATTAAAACAGGTTTTAACGAGCGTCTAATGGCAGTGGTATGGCCGTAACTACTTCCCTTTTATTCTCGTCTCTCTCTCTCTCTCTTTTCCCGTTTGCGTTTGCTTAAAGAGGACTCAGGATCGTCGTCTCTACTGCAATGCAATGCTCTGCAGACGGCAGAGTGTAGTCTCTGTGTGTGTAAGGAGAGCAGAGCACGACGACGAGCGAGAATTTGGTGGAGCACTATAAACTTTTAATCATCCATTATTATTTCATTACAACAATCTTTTCATTTGTATGTGTACTCTCTGAATGCTTACTTGAAATGTACAATGAACGTTAATGAGGAGGAGACGGTATATATTTATCGGTTCACCTTCCTACATAGTTGATAGTGGCAGAGACATAGGCCTATGTGTGTGTGTGTGTGTATGGGCTGAGCCGAGAGTGTTTGTAGTGAAACGAGAAATTAAGTAAATAAGTTTACAGGGGCCCATACAGAGAGAAATTCAATCCAACATAATGAAACATCAACCTATTATCTTTGTGGCGTCATTACGTAAAAAAGAATAACGTATCAAGGAGCTTCAATAGTTTTTCAGGCATTATCCTATAGAGAGAGAGACCTGTATAGCTCTGTGGTATAGACTGGTTTTTTAAAGGGAAAAATACACTTGGCATCATGTTAGGTTGTAGCTTTATCTCCTGCTATTATTCAATTATTCTATGTAATGATGATGATGATGATGATGTATGTATGAAAATATAAAAGATTGACTCCAATGCACATTTGGTGGAATGGGTAGATTTTAATTAGCTAGTTTTGTTTCTGCCCGACCGAGTTATTTCATTAGCGAAGCCTTCTAGGCCCACTCTCCTATTTATATAATTATTTACCTATACCTACTTGCTACAGTCCTTTTCCGTGGGCTTTGGCTATGGTACCGTGTGTAGGCAGGCATTCCGTTGGAGGTGGTAGTATACACTATAGGAGGCACTATGTTTGCGATGGCCCTTTATAGACGAGTGGAGTGCATTGCAGATCGTCATGTGGTGTTACTAATTGCTTTGCCCACCCTCATCATTGAGCGTCGTGTTATTTATTGGCAATATAATTCCGTCTTCTGGCAACACATGAGCCTCCTGGCTACCAATCATACATATCTGTAATTACGGAAATTAATGTTGTAGTTCCAGCAGAAGCCCAATTTAAATCGATACTGACTTGACTAGAGCCATTCCTTCTGTTTCATTTTATAAATTCTTGAAGCGTGGACTCTGTATACACCCTCCAGTTGTTCTGTAGGTATGTCCTAGCGGAGGTACACCTAGTTTTAAATTTGGTATTAATTCTTATCGCAATGGGCAGAAGTGCGTGTAATTGCACCTTTGTGTCTGCTATATGTGCTTTTTGAGTGTGTTGCATTAAATGGTAATTTTCTAGCCCCAAAATATTTCTCCTCACTGCACTGCACTGCACTACTGTATAGAGACCAAGGAAATTTTCTCCCCAAAACACGAAAACTTAGATAAGCAACACTGATACATAAAATTAACGTACTTTCAAGGTCTTTTGTAATTAGTTGAAGTCCACGTTGTTCAAATTATTTAAGTATGCAGTTCTCGACAAATGTTTCTGTAAGTGCAAAGTGGCCCAAGTTTGTTTTTCACTCAAATTAAAGCCTACTAATTTCCCTAAATAAGATGTGCGTCCCAAGCCCATAATGCCAGCAAATGGACGACTCTGTTATTGACGCTTCGAGTGTATGACGAAAAATCTAAAATCCGTAACACTTGATTTTCCCCATATTTTTGAGGTAAAACTAGAAATTCAAACGTTATTTCTGCGTTAATAGTTGCCTGGCATCTGGGGAGTAAAATTCCGGGGAGAGCCTGCTTTAAAAAGGTATAAATTGGAATGATGGGATGGAAGTACCTACGTTAACTTTATGATAGGTTTACTTTGTTGTTGTGTTCGTTTTGAGCAGTACACATAGTAATCATATTGAAAACAAAACAACATTGAGTAGCCTGAGCTAAAGGTGAAGATGAGAAACAAGTTTTGCTCAGCTTACGTCTAACTGGTAGTTATGGTCGGAGGCCTGAGGTAAGTATTTGCCGAAAGGCGTCAAAGCCAGACAAAGATATTTGTAAAATCGTATTTACGAGAGTATTTCAGGCTTAAAGTATGGCGTCAAAGAAGATTGCAATGAGCCTCTGGCCGTTCCTACACTCGTGCTTGTGTAGTGAGCGAGAGAGTGTGTGTCTGTGTGTGTGTGTAGGTCTTTATGTATTTGTGTGTTGAACAATGAAATGAAATCGTAGTAAACTATTGGTTCTGTGAAAGAGGCAAGTGATGATCATAATTTGTGGATAATTACAGACTCGGTAATTTTTTATCGTCTTCATGAGTCGTTTTTCTCGTTTCCCCTAATAATGCAATATCCTTGCGAGCCACCACACGGCCCACGTATCGACCAAGTCGAGAGAGAAAACCGGTCTCGGACTTCACCTTAACCTCTAATTATTTTCCAGTCCTTCCAGCCACATACTTTTTATTCCAGTCAGATAGCGATAGTGTAGAGACCTCTCTGTTGCATCTGTACGTACGTAGGTCCACCATCTGTGTATCTTTCTTTTATAATCTGTAGTTATATGTATATACTGTGTAAAATGCTTCAGTGTCAACGTTGCGACGTAACCGTTCTTCTTTCTTCTTATACGCCAACGTCTACACAGAATACTGAGATCGTTCAAATCGTACGGTACTGTGCAACTGCCTCCCTTGCCTTGCTTGGAACAGACACAGACTTGATCCACCTTAACATCTTTTATTTCACTGAGGATGCAATTAATATATTTACTTTGTGTTTTGTTCCCTCTTATCTCTCTCTCTCTCTCTCTTTCGCTGTGGCTTCTTTTACAAAAATAAAACTGCACTGTGCTTTAATTACGAAAAGTTGTAACTTGTTGTTGTAATAATAAATGCGTTTTCTAGTGTTCATGTCGTGAGGAAATTAATGTCGGTTTTCATTTTTACTTTGTACAGATAGTAAAATCGTGTTATGGTTAGGTGGAAAGTAAATTAGTGAAGAATTTAAGGTTTTGTTTAATTTTTCAGATGCTTAGGGAATAATCTACTTCACATTGTTCTCATGGGGAAGCATAACTGAGTGAATTAGAAATTAATTATTGTTTGTCGGTCAGCCGTCAGGGGAGAGAGAGGGAGAGAGAGAGAGAGATTGGAATAATGAGAAAACCATCTCTTTTATTCGAGATGATGGGAATATTACTCATGACAATAAAGTGATGGGGCTACGTGGTTGAGAGGAAGTAGGTGTTGAACCCACAAGCTAATTATACTTTAGAGCGAGTCTTTGGTAATTTATATTGTCTGGAATTTAAATGGTAGGTATGGTTTGGAAGGTATTAAAAGGGTTAGTGTGTGGGTCGATAAGAGGAGATTAATAAAGTACATTTGCTTCGGTGCTGCCTTGACTGAGGCAAAGCGTCAAGCGTTTCTTTCCATTGCCTTGTATCTCTCTCGTAGGAGATGGTTGGGTACAGATGAAGCAGTGGACTGCTTGTGCAGTGTGTAGTGATGTCATCTGTAGAGAATATAGAATCCCAGTTTGAAGTTTGGATGCATATAGAGTGTATAGTACTGCTCTCTCTCTCTCTCTGGACAATTTCGTTGGCGCTTGTAGTGGATGGGATTTTTGGAAGGATGTGACTGAGGTTGAGAGAGACGAAGTAGGCGGAAGGAGCAGTAATGTGTTGTGTAATTGTAATAGTATAGGTACCTCAGCCCCAAATCCAATGACCATCCATAGGGCACTCGTTAAACCTGAACGAGCTGTTCTTGTGTAGACAATCAAGATTTGTAGATTGGAAATCGAAGGGGTGTCTAATTAATTGGATTCGATGATTTGATTTGATCTGTACGAGGGCTCAGTAGGAGAACCTAACTTTCAGTCATGAGGTTAACAAATCGACCAACGTTTACTTTTAATTTATTTATGGATTAAACCTACTGGCAGTTCCTCATAGGGACTCACTCCACTTGCTCACATATTTTAAACAGTATTTAACTCACCGACCTATTACGCTTATGCGCTTGCTCTATGATGTGCATATCGGATGTGGGTATGCACTTTTGAAGGAGCAGTCAGGATCGCTCTTGTAGGGTGTGCGGACACAAGCAAATGTAAAACAGACCTCTGGCCACTTCAAGTATTTTAAAAGAAACAGAAATGCCCATTGGTTTTGGGCAGGGACTCCGTCTGTAAGCTAATTTTGGGTCAAATGCTTAACCATTTCCTACTTTATTCGTATAGAATTAGGCATGCTTAAGCAGCGATGGTTAGGTGTATAGATACTTGCACATAAAATCATTTGAAGTATATGAGTTTAAACGAACATTCCAATTTAAAATGAAGTAATTACCTGGGTTTAATTAGTTGTATTCTAAGATATAAAAAATTGTTCGTAATTGAAACAAATTCTAATTTAAACTTCTTTTTTTTATTCTTGCAGCCACAATCCCGTTAATTAAGAAACGTGAATAATTTGAAAATGTTGAATAATGGACATGTGAGTGGAATGGGGACACCGGACGGGCCTCAGCAGGGAATGTACAACCATCCAGGTGGACCATCCGACTATCCTTCAAACAGTTCGTACCTTGGACCCCCTTCTTCTTCGGGAAACGGAGTCATGGGCCATCATTCCGGTGGCATCTGCTCCCAAATGACCTTAAATCAAAACTCATGCCCTCCAATCCCCAAAGTAAGAATTAATTCAAAATTCAATCTTTCATTTTTCATAACTTTAAAAAAAAAATCTAATGCGCAGTTGTCGTTGTTGTCAAAGATGGGCAAATTTTTACCTTACACACATCTTATCTTACATTCTGCTTGTCAAAAAAACCTTACTTTCTCCTTA
>JAQFZC010000452.1:0-50586 GCA_034695205.1 Dicyrtoma fusca
GGCGAGATTTCCAATTGACACTTCACTCACAAACCAGAAACAAGGGAAACAACGTGCTAACAACAACAAACAAGTCTTAAGGAAAGATATAACCAGAAAATCTTTCACGCAAAATTAACTCTCAAGATCCACCATTTTTTTTATAACAAATATAATAAACTTTCAAAAGGATTTAAATTGTTCCTTGTTCAAAACTAGGCACACAGCTATTGACTGAAACACTTTTTAAAAACACACATTTTAAAAATGCTCAAACGTGTCTACACACGCAACACTCTTCACTGTCCCTTTTCTCCTGTTGTGACGCTCACAATGAACACTTGCTGTGTCTGCCGTCCGATAATGTGTTTTCATTAGAAATGTCATAGAGCTTAAAAAAGTGGACAGAGTATATAACAAAAGGGATAAAGCACACCTTCCTTCGCCGGATCCAAAAATTAAATGACGAAAGACCACACTGGCAACGAAGCAAAGCTACAGGGAAGGAAAAGAACAGACGGACAGAGACCACCTTTCCTCCTCAAAAACTAAATGGGAGTGAGACGCTATCTCCGCACTCACAGTCAGCCAGTTTTGACTACGAGTAATGTTAGCGTAAGCGTAAGGTACCAACCACCAAATTTTTATACCTGTCCTATCATTCTACCATCATGCCCTTTGGATTCCTATGCTATGCTTTACAGTACGGTGAAATGCAATCCAAAAAAAAGAGAAAAAACCCTAACGGAAAGGGTAGCAGAGAGCCGTAGAGATGAGGATCAGAATATTTATCCATCCGTCTGCACCCACTAGCCCTTTAACGTACACAATTCCGTATAAATATTATTTTTATATTATATTTTTATACCTATAGTTAAGTAACTATAGCACCTGGCTATATTAGTACGGATACCACGTACGAGTACACTTGACACTGACAGAGCCAGAACAGCTGATCAGAGGGAAGGGATCATTTCATTATTACATGCGTGTACGGAAAAAATACAACATTTGTAAGCACTATGCTTATTTCAAATGCTTTTGAATAGCGTGTTTTATACTCTTTAAAGAGACAAATATCAACTTTGGCACTTTAAGAAAATTTAAAAGACACACTGCCCCTTTCTTTTAAAAAATGTGCATAAAGCACCTACGGAAACAGCAACGAAAAAAGCAAAAATATCTATTAGATTAACCCTGGGCCACAGTCTTCAATGTTAAATTTGGCCGGCCCCTCGTTAAAGTGTATCAACTGACGATTTGCTTTTGTCGTTGCTTTGTTATGCTCCGCTTAATTATCTGTGTACGGTCCACTTTATTGACACACACATCTGCACTACTGCTCTGTAATGTAATAAAATGAACACCGAGTACAGAATGGAAAAGGCGTATGTAGGTATCCAAATTATAATTACTACTTTTATAAATAAACTGCAGTGGCATTATGACTGACTTTGACTTGAGATATATCGCTTTTTTGTCCCTGCACCACAATCCCGAATAATTACAATTATTTTTGAATTTTTTTAATAAGCATACAATATGCTCCGCTGCTACATCAATGCAATGGTAATGCAGGGAGATAAAAGATTAAAAGGAAAGCAACATAACTAGGTAATTATACGGACATGCAGTAGCACACGGTCGTACATACATGTGCATAGACAGACTGCAGGGCACTTTATTTAGTCCCAATATTAATTGAGAATATGCCTACAGATACAGATAACGAAACGACACATTCTATAAAAATTCTGCATATGAAATATAATTATAGGTTTAAGGAATAATGGCACTTACGTATAGCTAAAGTATAGCTATAGAATTTTTGACTTTTCATTTGAATTTCATTATACAATTGAACTACTACCTCTACTACCATTTGGCTCGCATTAACATGTCGCCTACGTTTACGTTATATTCGTTTGCAGTTGATCCCCCCATCATAACTTTTGACTTGTGCGTTCTGTCTCTCTGGTTTCGGCTTTGAGTGTTCATAGGCACAATAAATTACGTTGAGAGACAGATTATTGATCAAGATAATAATGGACGAGCACCAGAGCAGCAGAACTATACAGAGCAACACACCAGATCACAATCTCCCTGCATTGCAATACATTATTAAAGACCATTAAACATTATTACAGTGCATATATATTGCATAGTCATACCATGGCACTCTTGACTGCCTTTAAAAATCCCCATGAAAAAGGAAGCAGAGTGGTGATGTTGTAGTAATAGGAATAATAATTATTGGAGCATTTTCTAGGGCAGCATGCTATATGATATGGTCAGGTGTTTTAGTTTAAAGGTAGGTACCTATAGTCATGTTTTTATTTTACACGCATTTACACTGCACTGCTCTGCTTCTCGTAGGTATATTGTTATTGTTATACTTGTTATACTAAACGAAACAACACAGCACCAAAAACACTGCCCCTCAGAAATTTTAATTGAATTTTTGTTTTTAAGAAAAAATGCTCTAAGAACAGAGATTACAAGACGAACGGCAACCAGACAGAACCACTCGCTCGCTCGTTTAGCTGACTGACTCCCAAGATCAAAGAAATCAGAGAGATGAGAGATTATTGGCTTGTAGTAAGTTTTGGTGGAGTAATCCGGCCAGGCAGGCCAGACGAACGAGTCTTTAACCATCTTAACTATGAGACTACGACCAAAGTATTTAAGAAATTAAACATTATCCTATTTATTCTAGTTAACATTTAAGTCGTTAATTTTAATCCGTACGAGATCGCACCAGATCCCAATCACCTATCAATTCCCCATCGACATCAATACCCTCCTCACTCACTCACTCACTCACTCCTCACACACACTCACTTCACGAACAACCACAGAAAACAGGGGGGAAAAAGGCAATTAATTTCCTCAGTGACCTCACCGCACTCTTTCGCCAATTTCAAGATCACCAAGACTTTCAACAATATATATTATATATCCATCAACTTTTCGCACAGACACTCCATCAACTATCGGCTCATCTCAATTTGCAATAATACTGCAATTTATCTCCTATCTACCCTCATTCCACTCACTCGCTCTCCTTTCTTTCATTTCAATATTGAGAATTATTGAGAACTGTATTTTATTTTAAAGATAGTGAAATTTTTTCCACTGGTTATCACTATCTATTTAGTGTTGGAGGACAGGCAACAGACAATATATGTTCTACAAGTTCTGTTCTACAAAGCATTGCGACTGCCTATTAAAATTATAGTACCGCGACTTATACACACACAAAACACAATTTCCATTTAAATAAAGCTGCTGTAGCCCAATATAGGTAGTAGTATGTATCCCTATACTCAAGAGTACTTACAATGCCAAAAAATAATTATATATATAATCGCTCGCTTACCCCAGTTGCTATTGCTAGAGATATTTGCAATTTGCAAAGGTAGTAGAAACTTCAAAATTGCAATATATTAAAAAAAAGAATAACCTGTAATTTGGAGGTGCTATGAGCACCTGCAATACGAAACTGCAATAATAAAATGAAAAGGAATAACCAAGAGCAAATTGGAAACTAAACTACAAGATGCAAACAAGTTGAACACGCTACCATCAACCATTACTTTGAATCCAAGCTGAATATTCATAATGATAGCATACCTAGGTAGGTACTGCATTATACCTATACACGTTCAAGGCGTTCTCTAATGTACAATCATGCATGCATATTATATTTGCTTTAAATATTAAAACTGGGAAAACTGGAGCAATATCCGTCAGTTACTGTTAACTCGTTAATCGTGGGCAAAAAAAAAAGAGTTTAAAACAATGTGCAAAAAAAAGAGCTGGGAGGCTGACGATGGACAGTAGTTTCGAAGCGGAGGACTGCGGATAAAGAGACGACGACGAAGATGCGGAATGGCGCTGTGAAAGATAAAACATTGGACGTGGATGAAGGTAGGTTGATATTAATTGATTATTAAGTGAGCAGAGTTGTTCGTTGTTTTCAGTTGCTCAAGACAGGAGACAGGGACGGAAGGAGTGTGGTGGCAGGAGTGGACGTAATTACAAAAAAAGAAGAAAAAAAAAATCCGGCTTGCATGGCGCATATTAATTAGTGAGGACGTGAGGATGATCACCATCACTTCTTCCAACTTAATGCTAATGCGCCAAATTCATTGCTCACTACTCACCCCACAGAGTAATAACTAACATCAGAAAAATATACTACTCCCCATGCATACTAATGTCCATGCAGTGCCTGCCTTTTCACTCTTCCCTTTAACTCCTAGTAGTTTATGGTTCCAAGCAAACTGGGCTATCTGCTTTCTTATAAAATGTACCTTCTGCACCTTGTTCTTCCCGATGTCGATCCTATCGATCTATTTAAATGAAGAAAAACGTCTAAATTAGATAAGTACCTACTACCTACTGACAATCCAACTTGCTATAACGGATCTTTAACGGAAACTGAACTATATCCGGTATATAGCAAACTTTCACAGCAAGTTTTGTTTTAATTTTTCGTTTAAGCATAAAAATCTGCGATTATACATACACGCCTATAACATTTTTGTATTTAAAATTTTGCTCGTTTCGAAACAGGGTAGACAGTAGACACCTAGATCCATGGGTAGTTACAATAATTTATTTATTGCCACTGAAAGAGTACGAATCCCTACGAGAATTCGCCCTTTTTGTTAAAGTTTGCTAGCAATTACCCTGGAAGAATGTGCTGCACCTATGTATTTTGCGGTACAAACTGCGGGATGTAATTTGGCGATGCATTAGCATTCATTTGGGTGTCGGAATCACGGGGTGATAAGTTTAAAAACTCGCTATGACATCTCATTTCAATTCCATTCCATTTCATGTCACATTTCGGAGCAAGTTGTAGTGTGTGGTGAGCGGGAGCGGTTTTTGACTATCGCTGAACTTGATCATGAAAAGTAATTTTTCTAACTGACATCCGTACTTTGGCCTTCCTGGTTCGGGTTCCTGCGGTCTTATTCCTCGGTCTCTCTAAGCCTACAATGTCCTCTTCCTGTCTGCTCAATCCACATTTTATCATCCGACAGACCCAGCTGACTGACTCTTGATAACTTGATACGGATCCTCATCTGATCTCCTAGGAAAACGGAATGGCACGTGGCAGTCAAATACCGAAACTATGTCGAAGCACACAACCAGAAAAAAAACTCGACAAACTTTATCATTTTTATTACTACGCTCAAATACCGGCTACCGGCACCGGAAAGTTTTTTTTTCCTCCTTTCTTTTACTATTATCTTTATCGTACCATCCAACTACTTTTTTACCACCACCAACAAGAACAAGAAGTTCCAAACAAATATTCCGTATTTACTTCTACATTTAGATTATTAGGGGATTTTCAATTATTATGTTAGAGAAATAGGATGCAAACGTACCCATTTTATTTTGATTGTGTTTTGACCGTCGCCTAAAGCCTAATGCTAGTGAAGTAAGATTTTCGTGGCCCCTTGGGTCGTAATATATTAATACCTACCATTTATATTTCGTTTTAGCTTTTTCTGTGCATAGCTAAAGTCCACCGGGATGTATGAATAAAAATAACTATCAACTATCTACCATCTACAAACTTATACATACTTTGTATCTCTTTAACTTTCAACTTTAGTTCAACTTCCTACTTTGACTTTTGGATGTTGCACAGGAAGGAACGGAAGGAAGTTGAAAAGTGAGAGACTGCGACATCGCATCGCATATCGCATCGGTATCAACTATCCATACATCGGATCGAATTCTCATCGGCCATTCGGCAGTAATAGCATCCATCGCATCGCATCGGTTTTAACTCTAAGCGATCGGCTGATGATGGTTGATGCGATGCCGAGTCTGATAGTGACTGCTACACAGTCAGAAAAGAAAGAATAAAAGTTAAAAAGCCTTCGGTTGTTATTTGTTGGTTGAGTTTCTGAGGATTACTAGCACTAGTGAAGAGTGAAAGGCTGAAAAAATAATGGAGTGAACATTGAATATGACAAAGTTGAAGTTGATTCGTGGATAAGAACAAAAATAATTTCATACTTGGTTACTTTCTTCTTTTTATTTTGTTCAAGTTGTAGGTCGAGCCGTCCAATTCCAGTTCCAAACCGAAACTCTTGTCTCCTTCAACTTTTTATTCCTCTCCACACCATGACCACATTGCACTGTCGGTTTTTTTTATATTTTACCCGAAAAAAGAAGTTGCCTGTCCAAAAGTCCAAACTCTACTATGCTGTAAGAAGTCAAAAGTCCCAGAAGTAAACCCGGAACTGGCAGTCTAGGTTGTAATAAAGACGGAGGCGGAGATGAATGGTGGTAATTTAAAAACCATGTTTTCTCCCTTCTGACAAATGTTCCTCTTATCAATCAAAGAATCGCGAACTTAACTTATTACTTTTATCGCAATTGTTCTTCTAGCTTCTGTCCAGTAATACGAGGAACGGATGACCGAAAGACGAACACTACTAACAACTAACAAGCAACGTCCGTTACAAAAGTGCCCACTACCAACTACTTATACTCACAACTCACTGCCACTATCTTGCTTGGATCTTGGCTCAAATAAATTATTTCTCCAACTGCTTTACAAGAAAAAATGACGAAGCGGCATGTTACCAGTCGTAGTAGCAGAACAGAATTGAAGAAGTTCAAGTTGGAAGTCATTTATACGAATCAGACTCAGCTCACTTGTCCCACTTGTCCGAAGTTCCTTACGAAGAATAAAACTCAAACTACTAACTTGTAACTACTGAAAGGAAGATGCCGGGAATGTTATCAGCTGGGCCCTTCCATTAAACCCCAGCACCGCCAGCACTCGTCACAGTCATTACAATGAATTTGAATCATTCTTGCATAAGTTAATTTACATTCTAGGCTAATTCAATTTATTCAGAGTATGCATTACCATAATATAAATAAATATTTTCCTCTAATCTATCGATTCGGCTGCAGATAGGATTCCCATCCCCATCCGACCAAAAGGTGAATCTTCACATATTATTCGGATGCGGATGTCAACAGTGCGACTTGCGGCCAGTCTGCTCCACTAATTTTAGTTCAAGATTAAAATAACGGCCTTACTACGAACTTCCTTCACAAATACAAAGGACCAAACAGACAATCTTCATTCATGGAGAGTTTTTCAGTAATAAAGTAATTATAATCATTTATTTGTATAAAACTTTATCAGTAGAAAGAGTATTTACAATGCACAATGGCTTCTAATAATTGTAAGTAAACAAAATGTGTGCTTCATCGGACCAACCGACCAACTAACGGTGCCACACGTGGACCCACTGTAGCTTAAGAAGCAAAATTATGCTTAAAATAATTATTCAACTAGCTTCGTACGTCGGGTTCCACATTACTACCAGTTATCAGTTATCAGATTATGATTCACCAGATTAAGTTAGGCTGAAAGTTTTAAATTTCTTACTGTTTCAGTGCTTCAGTACCTTAAAGGTTTTTGTGCCCATGGATTTTGTTTTGTCAAAAATTGCAGGCCATGAACTTGAGAATCTATTTACTGACTGTGACACACAGTCATAGTAAAGAAGTTTCCACAGTTTCACCATTTGTCAATGGAAGAGGAAGCCTATCTTGAAAATTGAAACAATTTCCCGATGACAGTAGTGCAGACCACAGCCTCACCGCTTTCACACCACTAAATATAATTAAAACTTAAATTTCCCAAAAACAAACCCACCGTTTATTTATCTATCTTAGAATAACCACTTTACTTGGGGTATCTTTCCATCAGAAACTATGTATAGATACTCAAGGGGTCCTTCAACATATACATATAAAACTATCCACTCTCAACGCACTCTCAAGTATTACTGTCCCAGCCTGTGTGTTCCACGAAACGAAATGCCAAGAAGATAAAATATTTAATTAAGAATGAACCTGCATACATGAATGGGACTCCGGAAGTGTAACCGAAGAGTAGTGGCTGTCAAAAAGGAGGAGATAAAGAAGCTACATCGCATCTTAATTGCTCAATGAGATAACTAGGTTTCATCTGACACGTCCGTCCTTTCAACGAATATTCAATTTAAACTTGACATAATTACTGTCAACAACGGCAGTCATTTCGTGCGTAGAAAAGCCTCTTCACTCTTAATAATACTGGGCACATACAAATATACAGGTATATCACTAGTTACTTTTGGATAGCTAAATATATACCGTTGTACGACTGCGACTGCACCATATTGACAATGACAAGGAAAGGAAACCAGTTTTGGATATTGTATTTCATGTCAGCTGACTGACTGACTGACTCATCTGTCCCCTTGTCATCAATACACTTTAGGGTTTCTTTTTTTTTTGAAAAAAGATGTGTCACTAATGGTTCTGAGGACAGTGAATACAACCACAGGCAGCCGTCTGTTACAAGTTACAACCACTTTATAAATATCACCAGTCACTTGTCACTCTATAAATAAGTACAAAAACTTAATATTATATACAAACAGAATATTAACAGCCAGCGGCTACACAGCTGATTGGTCTCTTCGTCTAGCTAAAACAGCCTGAATTGAATTAATAAAAAAATAAAGAAATCCTTCAAAACCAAGAATAGCAATAAACGAGACAGATGAAGAGATTTTCAATCAAGTGTTACAGTTAGTTTAGCAGAAAAAGAAGAAGGCAAACTAGGTAGGTACCTATCTTATAGTGTATAATAGTTGCCAGTAAAATACAAACATTGAATGTGGTTCCACTAAACATTGAGCATAAATGCTAAATGTGTTACTTACATATGTATTTTATGTAGCTTAGGTACATTTTATTAGCTCCTTCCCAAAGCATGTCTGATTAAATTATGGATTAAGAAAATGTTCTATATAAACTTTTTAGTGGTTACATAAGCATAAGATTTTGTTTGGTTATTGTTGTACTGTAGCTGCGGAGGCTGTGCACGTGGGAAGTTGAGGGTTTTAAAAGGATTGCTGACTGGTTCTCTGTCATCGTATCATTTAATTTAATTCCATTTAGTTTCATTCGGTCATCATTCGCCGTGTAAGTGAGTGCCTTGAAATGCAGGACGAATAGGTAGTGAGTGGAGCAGAGATAGTAATAATGGAAGGGGATTGGACTGCATATTGCATGACATTGCAGCGTAGTTGAAGGCGAACGAGGGAACGTGAGCCGGGCATTTAATGGTTTAGTGAACACCCAGAAAAACTGCTAGTCATTAACTTTTATTTGCAATTACACTCCCGTAATAATCCTCACACAAAAACCCAAAGCCAAGAGATGAGCTCCTTTTTCCAGCTCCTGGACTTGGCCTACTACTCACTCGCTCACTCACTCACTGCTTCTCTATCTTCTCTGCTTCTTTCCTATTTGCTTTGCCCCATAAAAAAGGGACGAGTGAAAAAGCGTAGAACAGACACGAGAGAGAGAGAGAGGAACAAGTAAATAGAAGCGACGCAGGGAGTGAAAAGTTAAAAAGTGCGTGGCGTTGGCTTCGAATTTAGTTTAACTTTTTTTTTGTTTTTACAACCTGTGCTATATCCATAAAGTCTCTAAAGCTCATTAAGTGTCTACTGGCTATCTAATACAGGGTCCGTCCGTCCGTCCAAAAATTGGGAAACGAATTCTTAATACTATTTAATATTTTTAGCGACTGCTATGGTCGGGCGCTTGACCTGGATACTTGTCCATTACTGGTCAATTAATTATTAATTATACTTTACTGCGTATGTCTGCATGGGAGCTGTGTTCGCAACTGAGCATCTACTTCGACCTATGAGTAGAGAAATACGTTGGGAGTTGTTGGCGGATGGAGCGACTTGACTGTGAAATGTAAAAATTGGAGAGCAGCATCTCTGGTGTTTGTTCGGTTGGCTGGGTCGGGTGTTGTTGGCCGAAGCGATTGAGTCGGACGAAGGTTAATACGGAACACGCACTCCGCTCTGTGCACACAGGAACTTGAGGCGATGCGATGATGGCGTGGGATTGCATGATAGGAATGGGAGCAGACGAGACACAATGTGAAAAGCAATAAAAGCTGGGAAGAATGGAGACGAAGAGAGCTCGTCTTACAGCCAGGCCAGGGTTAATGAATGAGTCAATTTCATCAAAAGTACTGGAAATTACTGGAAACTGGGTCGATTTGTCCCAAAGAAGGGCAGAAGTGACGAGGGAATACAAATCACATGGAAATCCAGAGCCGCATCCTTTATCCTTTTGTGCTTAGCATATGTATGTATACATAAGATTCGGTTTCGTTATTAAAATTATGCTTGGAATTATTAAGTCTGGAAAACATACGTCGTGGTTCAAAAACGAACTCAAATCCAAGACCCAACATCCAACTCTGTCCTTTCTAATGGCATTCAGACATGCCATGCAAGGATATGAATATGAAAGCAAAAAGCAAGCGCTCGTATTTTTATTTTTAAAAAAAATATACTATTTAAAAAATTCTTTTTTATTTTCAGATGGGAAATGCGTACGTTTAGAGATACTCTTCCAATGAGACATTTTTTCCCGGAAGAATCTTTTTTTTAAAAACTTGTTATGCCGCAACCTATCTAACAGCAATAAAATCTTTGAAACTGGGTATTCTGAAAAACCGTGGCTAAATTATAAAATATTCTTTTGAAAAAAATAATTTCTCAAACATTTTTTAATCATAATTGTCGTCTCTTTACTCTTTTGGGCTGCTGCTTTGAGTTGACTCTGTAGATACGGATTTCCTATTGCCCCTACCACCATCCTATTGACTTTATTTCCATTTTTGAGGTTTAAGTACAGTATTTCAAAAAGTCCCAAAAAGCGTAAAAACTAGTTCGCGTTATAGAACAACACCAGTTTACAATATGTGTACCTATATGTAAAACCCAGAGCTCAGAGCCTCGTTTTTAATTTCCATTTACAACCTTACGCTTTAAAGACTTAAAAGATGAGATAATGGACTACAGGGCTAACCATTTAACTATCTCAGACCGTTTTCCCAGTTCAAATTCAGTCTATCAAAATTGTACACACTACCACACTACTTCCAAACATACATAATTAGGCTCTACATGTTTACGCTCTCCTTCTGTGTCTATACACTCCGTCTCTGCTCTGCTCCGGAGATTCGAGTCCGTCCGCACTTGTGAGTGATGTGGTTGAGGGAATAAAAATGGTGTAATTAGGTACATATTTGTATACAAGTTCTCCTTGGAATGAATTCTGGATACTCTACTGGGCAGAAGATCCGGGAGCGACTTTGGGTGGTTCGGAGGAGAAAGATGCGGAGGAGATGGTGGGATGGAAGGAGGGCATGTTTAAAGGGCGAAGGTAATTTGAGACTCTTCCCATGGTGGCCCTCAACGTCAACATCCACATTCCCTGGCCTTCGCTCTACATATACTAATAATACACTTTCTTCAGAGATGTAATAGAGATATATTTCATCCCAAGGGATACTATCTTCTCTCCGTCTACATCTTCCTCTTTGCTCGCCATTAAAATTTAATGCACCCCAACATCCTCGCCATCTTACTTTCAATGCGCATCATTATATCATAACCATCTCTGTAGGATACATATAATGTATACGTACCATCTCCTTCCTATCTCCCATCATACTATAAAGTATTCAAAATTGTGGAGAAACTGAGATGGGGCAGTGCAGTGCTATGAATACACAATACATAGACACTGGACTACTTCATCAGCCTCAAGCTCCTTTCACAGCAACAATACAGCTATTATTAAGCACTGCCTTCCCCTACTATTAAAGGCCCTTCCAAATATTACACCTTTACCATTTGGGCTGGGACAGGTCTATGAAAAAAGGTAATTAATTTTAATTAAGTACGCGATCCATCCCTATATTTTACAAAAGTGAAAAACAATACATTAGCATTCCGAAAAAGGGAAAACTACACTGTGCTACTTACTACCGTACAACAAAGCAGTTTTCTGTGCGACGTAAAAATTGAAAAGCCCCAAGTAATAGTAATTGCTGTATCTTGAGAATCCAGATATACTCACTATATCAGTGTGCGTATGATTACAGATACAAGTACAAGTTCTACGCACAATTTTTAAACAATTTAAAGAAAGAAGAAGACAAAAAAACTCGGCCTTCCTTCCCTGGCTCTGGTTCTCCTACCCTAATAGTTTACGTAATGCGTATCCGTAGTGCTGTAGAATTTGTTTATCCCATAATAGGGATAATACGGATAATGGGGATAATAGAGATGGAACAGTGAAAGGGATGTGGGGATGTGGAGTCTGGTTCCTTTTGGCCTAGTATTTACGTTGCCGACAGCAGCCAAAATAGAAAATATCAGAGTGGAAGACGCAGACGGGAGTTGTTTATTGTTTCTGAAAATATTCTCACGGGAAAATCATCGCCCGTCCATCCCAACAATCAAAACAGAGACACACAGCATCCACAATCCACCGTTGGAAGCACACACAGAAAAAAAACACACCCGCATCAGTATACACAGACACACATACTATTTCCCTGGTACTGGCCACAGACAAGATATATGGAAGGAACTACACTGGCTTAAATTAGGATAATACAACACACCCATCGCTTCCCATGGCAATCGTGGCACTAACTGTATTTTTGCCTTCCACTTCGTCTCGTTCGCTTCATCACACAGTAGATAGGTACCTACTGTAGGTACATTAATTACTAAAACTCAATTTTATTTACCTACACGGAAACTCCATCCCCTTTAAAAACCACTTTTTGCATCTATAGCTATAGCTAGGTATATACCTGCTAATCGAACTCAATTACTTACGATTAGTATTCCCAGATTTTATGGAAAACCCAGGACGTGACCTTCATAAATCAGATTGAAGTAAGGTCCTGAATCTGAATTGAATTTAAAATCATTATCAAAGTCAAAATAGAAGCTATCAATTTACTCTGCAAACAAGAAAAACTGTGGGCTCCGAAATTTAAAACAAAAAAAGACCCGTCTACCTACCTACCTACCTGTATTTGATACCCACCAAAAACAGATGAACACACAATTTAAGGTTCACTACGTATGTAATATGACTTCATGGGCAGTACGTGCAAGCCCTATAGGCCTATTAATGTCTAAATCCACGAATCCTAATCACATATTTTTTCTTAAGGGGCGAAAAACTTGTTTCACCTGTTTTTGTATTGTTTTTATTTGTATTTCTGATGTAAAAATGAGAATGTTTTGCCTTTTTTGTATAGAGTAGTCCGATATAGACACCTATCTGTGTAGTATTTGGAAGGCCCCTAAATTTTATGAAAAAGTAAAAAATAAAAGATGTAAATTGGGAATGAAGAGAAGATCCGAATGTGAAGGCTAATCCCTGTAATTCCCTGATAACCACTCTCCTGCCCTCTCCTTCTGTGCAAGGACAGCCCAACATAGCATAGCTCTGCACCTGTTCCTTGAAAATGAAAACCTTGAATAAATTTTTTATCTTTCCCTTTTGTATCTATTTAAATGGGACCATTCAGCATAGCATGGAAGGATGATTGTCTGTATTTAATCCGAGTCCCAGTAAAATTCAGCCAACACGCAGAGAGCTACATAAATAATCCCCTAATAATGTGTAATAGACGGACTTACTACCCAAGTCCACGCAAGGAGCTCATTATCATTAATAATTCCTCCTTTAGTTCTCTTTTGTTTTTTCAAAGGGAACTTTCCTCAGGCAATGGCAAAGCCATGCATGACCACACGTCTCTCTCGTCCGAGATTCTCTCACAAAGACAGGCGGACGGACACAGCCTGCGGTAAAATCAGGATGAAGGGCCTCCTCGTCCTACGATCCGAGTCGGCACTGTTTTTTCCAATTTCAAACTATACAGCAGAAGAGATGCTGGAAATCAAAAATAAATCAACTGCCTCCATGTTTCATTATAAACTTATAAGGGGTCTGTCAGTTATTACATTTGCTGGAAGCAAGTAGGTAAATTCAAAGTTTGGTCTTTATTGAAGGCTCTTCTCTAATCCCTGTGACGCAATATTCGAAAGTGCCCTTAAAAAGCTGGACCTGGACAATAACTGCTATTGCTCGCAGGTGTAATTTATTCAAGTATGGACGGGAATAGGAGCCTTGCAACCATCACGTCAAAGGTTGTGATTGGGAGAAACTTTGGAAAAAGACAAAAATGACAATAGTGTTGTGAAAAAGTGTCAAAACGCAAAACTAGCGTTTTCAAAAAATAATGCTTATAGGGATTTAACATTTAACCTATTTGAATGGGTTTACAACATGGTAATTATGTATTATTTTGAAAAGGGATTTCTATGACGTCATAGTTGGAAGGCCCCCTACAAGTATTGGGATTGGGAGGTTTAGCTCCGTAATAATTTATGGTTGCTTTCCATATAAAAGATAGAGACGCGTAATAATTCCGTGGGTTCGGTGAATAAATATCCTGGCCAGGTGTTTTGATTTAATCGTGAAGAGTGAAGGAGCTACCGCATTACACGTCCAGCAACCCAGCAACTCCCTTCCCTCTCTCTGCACCACTCAACCTACGCTCCTTCGCTTCCCTCCCGTCTGCATGCAATTACGCTGAGCATCCAAATCGAATCCCAATTATTAGTTGAGTCTCAATTTAAGCACCTTATTTGCATAGGCACAACCTTTAGTACATATCTCAAGGTTGAAGAGCCCAGTGCCCGTTGAGCCATGGAGCCACCAAGACTGGAAGGAGGACTGTCTATCTTTAACGGAATCAAGATACACACATGCAGTGGCTTAAGAAGCAAAATGACGCACAGTAGATAGCCAACAATTTGCCAAGGCGCAAAATGACCTATTTGACCGTTTTTAGTATGGAAAGCAAGCTCTAATTTGCACTGTTTAACTAATTGCTTAGAATGTTAGATCTTTCCTTACAATGATTACTGTTTAAGACAGTGCAAAACATGAAATTTACTGTTTTTATTATTCTTATTTTTTATAGAATACTGATTCAAAGACAGTAGGTAGGTTGTTTTCCTAGCTTTTGTGCAGTGTGTCGGTGGTTATGGCTGCATGCAGTTACGTTAAAGTCGGCGTCCAAAAAGAACTTGTCATTATTTTTTCAATTTTTGTTTTCGATTCCAATAGTTTGCCATGAATTGATCCGAGGCTCAACTTCCAATTTCCAAGTCATGCTTCCTTCAAAGACTTCAAACTCCAGGACATGACAAAGTACCTGCCTGGAAGGAGCAAGTGCATGAGATCCATTAGTTCCACCGTCCCTATCCATCTACCTCAGACGGAAATACGTGATTGGACGGCGAAGTGACTTGTACTCTGTGCAGTATGACTTTGACAACCACTCCGAAGATTACAAATGGAAATCCGAAGCTCCAATTATTTACACATATTTCACCGTCAGCCCAACGCTCCTCTCTTCCCACACACCAAAATCTACATCCCCGCCAGTTTCTCTTTTTTCCTCTTTTTTTTTTCTTCTCCTGCCTCTGACTTTCTCACTTTTTCAGTGGAAGAATCTCCACAGGCAGTCCTCGGGCTTCCCTCGCAAAGTCTCTCACTTTTTTTTATTTGTATTTTCAATTCAGAAGCAATAAGTCAACAACACTCTCACCTTTACTATGCACACGAAAATAGTATTTTACCTCCTTTCTGTACCTTCTTTAGCTTAACGTAACGAGTTTGATTGCATCTTCAATGCAGCTATAAAATCATTGAGTACATGCAAACATGTTCATTCTAGATAATCTCTACAGATATAATTACAACATAAAATAAATAAAAATTCACTACGCAACACACACTCCAGCAGAGCAGAAGTGAACAAGGGCTGACTGGCGGCGAGAAAAAAGAAAGTCTACAGTCAATCCTAATGCTAAAGACAGGCTACAAGGGTCCTTCCAAATATTACGTCATACTCTATCAATATTAATGAAGTTTCCAAAAAAACAACAAATTATTGTTACTTCGTCAAAATGATAAAAATCGAACTCTCTAAAAACAAAATTGACGTAAGAAGTCATATGTACATCCTAAATCCTAAGCATGCAGATGCAACTTTGTGCATAGGGAGCTCCTTATGATTAAATCTATGAGTACTTACACTCTCTACTATCCATATGTGCTCTTTAGTTCATTAGCATTAGGATTAGCTAAGAAGCTGGGTTTAATTTTAATTAGTCCCAAGCGTGAGGAAAATTGAAATGTAAATAGCTCCCCTACACACCACCCAGCCACCCCCAAAAAAGTCAATCCAGCTCAAAGGCCATCCACTGAATTAATAGTAATGAAAGAAACCGACAAGAAAATATTAAAATCCTCCAAATTAATTAAAAGAAAATAAAGGAAAAAATGAGAAACATTTTTTTCTGAGCTCGCCGCCAGAATACAAAAATATACAAAAAATGTATCTCTGCAGTCTGCAGCTAGACAATTAAAAGGTGCATAGGGCCGCGGCGGCATGCGGACAGATAGAAAGAAATTGAGTTTTAAATTGGAATCCGAAATAGGGAGAAAGAAAAGGAGCACACACATGAACATGTATCAAAACCAAGACCCCCACAACTAGTACAAAAGGGGCCGTCCATAAATTGCGTTCATAGATTTAAAAAAAACTGAAAAGTTTCCAGTTTTTTGTGGCGCTTTCGACAATTTCAACTTTGAAATGTAATTTGTGACCGTCCCCTGGAATGAGATAAGGACAGGTAGATTGCCTGGGAGACTGGGAGATGAGATGACAGCAGGGAGCAGAAGTGAAGCCAAAGTTCCAACTTATTTTACTTTTATTTCAACTCCCTCCAATAACCCACCCAAATATTATATCTTTTTCACATTTCTCTTCCAAAAGGAGCAAAATGTCCCATTTACACAAATGAAAAGGCTCTGTACTGGGAAAATGCGTCATTTTGCACCATAAGTGCGGATATTTATTTGTGTGGAGGTTACACACGAAGATGGAAGGGGCTTTGGGTTGGCTTTGATAATGATATGACATGATAGGCTACGCTTGAAAGGATCTGTAACACTTCGGCTCTATACACAGAGTGTACAGTAGATGCGATCTGCATCTCCAAGGTGGGCTTTTCTTCTCAATTCTTTTCCCCGTGAAACTCTCCACTTGAAAGCCAAGCGAGAGTAAAAAAAAAAATATCCCTTCGACTCCAACTTTGAATTTAACTTTTAAGGCAGGAGCCGCATGAACTGGCTTGTATTTCTAATGCGAGTTCAATGTGTCTCAAGTGAACTGTCGGGAGAAAAGAAAAAAGAAATTTATGGCGGAGATTTAGGGAAATCATCCTCCCTCCCAACATCAAACATCTCTGCACCGCACCGTCTATGTACACCATTTTCCCTTCCTCCGTCTTCCCACGCAACAAACCCAGAGATCGATACAAAGTCTACAGAGTTACTGTACAACCAACACCGGACGACTGCCATAGATATGCCACTATAATTATTATACAAGGAGTGAGAAGATGCCCGGGTAGCATCCTAGCATCCACTCCTATTAGGAGAACTACCGGGGTGAATCTGCAGAGTTTTACAAGGATTCAAATGGGCGCTACTTCGGAGAGTGAAAAGAGTTTTATGGAAGAAATAAAAGAATCTCCAGAGCAAGCTAATTATCTCTGTTCAGGGACCACAAACGTCAGAGTTGCTTCTTTTATTAGCTGTTACTCACGGTTTCTGGAGCCCAGGGATCAGTATTAACATATCACTAACTTTAAAACAATAATGGACATTCTGCGGGGGAAGACTGAAGATGCCTAAAAAAGAAGCTTTGTCAATTGTGAGGCGAGCATTCTCAAAGAAGATCTCGGCGATCCATTACTGCCATTTGGACGCAAGCAACAATCATCAGCTCTTGACCTCAGCTAGCCAAAAGTAGAGAGAAAGACAAACTTTATTATACAAATAAAGATGACACTGTCCTCCATGGAATTTCACTTTTACATCTTTCTAAAAATGTGTACAACTGTTAATTTCACTTTTTCAAAATATAAGAACGAGGAGTTCCATCTTTTGAAAACCAGTAAAACTGGTATTTACACCTTTTAAAAAATAATAGAACTAGAATCAACACTTTTCAAGAATAGTAATACCGGCACTTACACTGTTCAAAAATTGAAACCTGGTTCTTATGCTTTTTAAAAACCTAGTAAAACTGCTATTTACGCCTATTAAAAAACAACAGAACTGGTACCGACATTTTTCAAAAATTAAAACCTGCTATTTATGCTTTTTAAAACCTAGTAAAACTGCTATTTATGGTTTTTAAGAACCAGTAAAACAGCTATTTACACCATTTCAAAACAGAGTAAAAGTGATATTTGAGCTTTAAGAAGTTGGTATAATTGGGAAGCTGGGAAATGGGTGAAAATGAGATTAAAGGGACGCTGAACTTGCTTTGCAATTGTTTAAAGACTTACTGGACTGGACTTATTTCGCAATACGCTTCTTTGCCCTTAATTTGGCGAGCAGATGCTTTTGAGTTTGGCGTGTATTGATTGGACGTCGTCGGCGGAGATAATTTGCAAAAAGATGGTTAAACTGTCATGTTTACCTCCTCATCGCCTCTGGAAGGGAAATACTGGGAATGTGAGAGTCCATTAAATTATAAACGGAATCCGCAATATACAGCTGGAAATTTAAAGGCTCATCAAGCGTCTGAAATATTAAAGAGGACGAAGAGGCACTAAAGTACAGATCCATCCAGACCCACTTTGATTTCCACGCTCTGCATGACCACGGACACTTTACCCAAAATGCACTCCAGGCCAACTTCACAATCTCAATTCAAAACCCACGGAGCATGTCCGTCTGTTCTGCATCGCCGATTTAATTCAACGAACAACACACACTATCACTACACTAAGGATCAAAACGATCCATTTCAAATAATAAGCATCCACCAATGCAATACAACGCCCTTTAATAGACAATCTATGCAATTTCTGATGGTTTGAAAGGAAGTAAAGCCCTTTTAAAAAAAATTGAATATAAACGTCATTTTGTCTCTACATTCAGCCTTCATTATTTATCTCATGAATCGCTCGCAACGCACCGGTCCAAAGGTCTTTTGGTCCTCTTTGCATCTCCTTCCATAAACAGCTTCATCTTTACTACACTTTTTTTCCGTCTACAATTCCATTTTGTGACTTGTTTTATTTTTTGGATTTTTTTTATTTATTTTATTTCTACTTCCAAATCGCGCCGTCTCCTTCGCCTCGTTGCAAGACGCGATTCTACACGATAATAATGAGGCGCAGCAGTCAGACAAATTACAATACATCTTCACAATTTATCCATCCACTTGAAACTCGGGAGGAGCCGTCCATAAATTACCTTACAAAACTGGAACTTCCCCTTGTTGGTTCACATTGTCTTAATTTCCAATTTTATATTATTGTAAACGTAGTTTATAGCTGCCCCTAAAGAGCATAAAAAGCCTAGGTAGGTATATACAATGGGTTTTAATTTAAAGGGAAAACAAAATCTTTCCATGTTTTCATTTTTCGAGTGTCTACCTATATAGGTAACTACTTGACTGTCTTGCTCCTTCGCTGCTGCTCGAGTTGGCAATAAAAAGAAGATCGTAAAAAAGCAAAGCCCGTAAAATGAAATGTAAACCACCTTCGTTCTTATGTATTCATTTTTACAAGGAGTAGGTATATCATAGGGGTTAATACACACTTGATGCTATCTGCTAATTTTGAATGCATAACATGATAAAATAAATTAGCTAAGCTAGACAATACTATAGTTCAACAAATTATCAGAGAAAACAAGAGGCTCACGCCCAACCAGTCACGTATGACGTAAGCACACTTCACCTTTCCGAGCCAATGACTTAAAAACTGGATGAACTAATGTGAAAGGGGTGTAAAAAGGATACGAAAATTAAAGGTAAATAATTACGCAAAAATAAAGGAACAGAGAGTGACTAATGATAATGAATAAATGGAGAAGATTTGATTGAATTGCGGGAGCTTTTACACAAGAAATGGAAGGACAGTGTAATTCGTTAAGTGAGTGTGCACACTTTGGGCTGATTTAATTAGTAGTGGCCCTGTGTGTGCAGTGTAAAAATGAGATTCAGTTTCAGAGAAAAGTGAGTTGTCTTTGTTGCTTGGCTGTCTGTACGGTGACTGTGGTGCCTGTGACGTGCAGAAAGTAATTTGTTGGCGAAACCGCGACTGCTTCTTAATAGAATTTCCCTGGTGAGGGAATTTCCGCTGCGCTGGAGGCAAATGCAAATAGGTAGGTACGTAACTCGATGGAAGCCAAGTCCAATTTTATTAACTTCTACTCGGTTACGATTACGATTTACGAAGAAGCCTCGAAAATAATACGACGAGCCTTCAACACATTACAAAATTGCAATCCAATCTGCAGTCTTTATAATGAATAGCTACACTCAGTGGCCTTTGTCTCGCTACATAGGCATCTCATCTATCTCCAACTCCACCAACTGCAGCCTCCAGTTTCCCTTCTAAAGGGCTGTCCATACATTACGTATTCACTTTAGCAGAGGCAATACCATACACCGTACATAAATATCATCCTTAGCAATTTTTGAAAAACGTTTGGACGTAATTGATGGACCACCCCGAAGCTCCTTCCGTGGTAAAAATTTTACTTCCAAGGCTAAATTAGGTCAAAGGGCAGGAGAGAGTCACGCTAAATAACTTGTGAATATTAAGTAAGCGTTCTAGCTACACAGAAAAGGTAGAGGGGTCTTTCAGTAGTGAAGTTTGTAAAAGCCCTGTTTTTCTTACTTTAGTTATTAGTGTCCGTGCAGATATTCTTTTATACTCAACTTTATCGCAATTTGCACTTTTAGAATCTTGTACATCCTATTTAACGGGCTTTCTGCGTAACTGCACCTGGCAATTATAAAAAACTTGGAAACTGAAAGACCTGCTACTGGAAACTTATGCAATATATGAACAGACCCTAGGTGCATACCGTTGATGGTGAAGTTGACAGTAGTGGCTTCATACACTTGCTTATGAAATGAACTGGTAGTGGACGAATTGTTGGAGGGCGACGCGACGTGACAGATTAATGCAAACGGTGGGCCAACTGTCATAAGTCGGGAGTGTGACGGAAATCCATTTAACTCCATCCGTCATCCAACACCAGCAAACACACCATAAATAACTTCTCTGCGTCCATCACCCCAACACAACCACGTGGGTCGCCAAGGGTCCTCTATAAACTACGCCGGCAATTAGTCACATTTGTATCCCATTTTCCAACTTTCCACCAAGTAACTTGTAGACATTGCATTGTGACTGTAGTTTATGCACGCCCCCAGAGTCTCTCGGCTCGGTTACCCGGACCAATGGACTCCACATCCAACACACTAACTATATAGAGCAATACAAAAGTGAAATAAGAAAGGCTTTCCGGGAAGCAGCTCTTCTCCCCAGCATCATCAATAAATCTTCGACCTCATCTTCTCCTTTGAATTTAATATAATTAAACAAGCTTCCCAGCAAATCACCAATCAACCAACTCACTGCGGTCCACATAATCAAGTCCAAACTCTAAAGGCTTCTTCCATATTAAATTATTTCTCGAGATTCTACACACTGTCATGGTGGTGTGGTACCGCACACCTTCGTTTAGCTTCCCAAGATAATTCTCCACAGCGGAAGCAAACTCTCAATTTTTTGGAAACAATTTCTACAGAAAGCTCTTCATGTTTTAGTGTGTCTGGTAGCATTAAAACTGCGTTGACTTCTACGTACAATTAGTGGAAGGAACCGGATTTGGGGCGATGAATGTGGGCTGTCCATTGTGTTCGGATGCTTATTGGACTGCAGTGCAGTTGTGTGGTGTTGTGTTGTTCGGGCGGAGAGACGACGGGCAGGTTAAGATGGTAAATTGGGATCGGAATGGATTTTGGAAATGTGTCAGATGTCGTTGGCATGTGGTGCCAGTAACTAATGCGTCCTTCCGTGTCTGACTGGATTTAATGAAATATGCCGAGTCTATAAATTACGCGTAATCTATGGGACGGCGGCGCTGAGTAATGCTCTGCCTCCCATAATAGAGATACGCAATAACATAAAGATCTCGTAATTACGGCTACATTTCATTTCTACTGCCGTTCGTACCTACACCTTCCATGCATGGACTTGTAGGCTCGCTTCTGGATCCTATGAGAACACGGATCGGATGGAGCGAATGAAATAAAAATGAAGTGAATTCCTTCCAGTCCAAATGGTATCTCCAGCAGCAGTTCCAAATCAAAAACTCCATGTTCCTGGAAAGATAGGGAAATGTTCAACCAAAAAAAAGAAGGAAAAACGGACGGAATTCGTGTCCGAGGGAGAAAATAATAATTTAAAAATCTTTCACGTGTCACACACGCTTCAATGAGCATTCCGGTCCAGGGTTCCCATTTTCCTTTTTTTCCAGGCAATTCAAGGAATTTAAATTTACATACACACCGTAACCCGTAACACGCATAGTTGTGGCATCTTTAAGCTGTGAATATCTGGAGCCATTTGGTTGTTAGTTGTGCTGTGGAGCCGCTGCTGGGGAGAACGGTTGCCGTTCAAGTAAAAATATAGGGATGGCTGAGAAATACCAGATTGGACGGAGGCTAAGATAAGGACTGAATTGGATCTATTTCGGAGTTGCTGGCCATTGATACATTTGTAAGGAAAGGTGGTGGGGATGGGAAATACCTTCGGTCGTCTCAATTGTTCGCTGGCCGTATGTATAAGTAGCTACATAAATGCTGTGCTGGGTTCTGGGACGGAGGTGAAGATGTGTTAAGGTGAAATGTGGATCGCTTTCCTTTTCTTTTATTTATTTCCTCACAAACTCCGAAGCGACCTGCTACACTGCAAAGAGTATCAGTATGTCTGTACTACACACTATCATTCAGCTGTACTGCACCCCTGGGGCCTCCCAATTCTTACGCAATTTTCCTCGGATTTTTTTGTTGTTGAACAAACTGTGTCAGTATTCTTAGCATCTGCAAACATAATTCTTACGTCTAGCATTTGAAGCATCCTATCTGGAGCATGCGTAGCGAAAAAGCTAAGTATTTGCCGTTTTCCACTTTTTTCAAGACGAGCAATATCTTATACCAAATAGAATTTTTTAGAATGGGTTTTTGGAACATACCTACGTCCAGTGGTGTGATGTAATATTTGGCAGGCTCTTTAAAGGATCTAGATTTGGATTTGAGAAGATCGAGAATTGGCCATGAATTGGATTGAATGGATGACGAGATGGAAGTTTGACAGTTATCCTCATCGATGGAAGTGCATATAAGGAGACCCAAAAGCATTGCAGTGGATCTGCACACACACACACACACACACATACTCTGAGCTGAATGAAGGTGAAATGGTTACCAGTGTTGTATTGAAGACCTCATCCCAAATAGAAGAGCACAATCGCATCTTTACCATTCAGCCGAGTTCGATCTTCAGTGGAACTGCCAATACAACTGCCGATGCCCATATCAATAAGTATCGGGAGACTCGGGACCGTCTCCATTTCTCTGCCAACGAACACGTAACGTTCAGTGTAGCGTAAGCGTAAGTGGAATTGTATTTGTAACTCATTGAGGGAAAAGGCACAAAGGCCAAGGAGAGATCTGGTTCAACAATACAATAACAACCAGTAGTTACACTGTCTACTTCCATTTCTCTTACATGGGAACACTAACGGAAGGACCAGCTTCTCAATTGCTCTCCCATCAAAAGCATCTCCTCGTCTTACGGCTTCCATCCAATAATATTGTGCGTGAAGAAGCAAAGTGGGGTAGGCCAAGACCCCGTATGAAGCATTATTGTGACACAAGTCCGCAGCGTCCATTTAATGTCATTTTGAAGCAATTCCCAATAATTTATTTTTGACATGCGTTTTAAAAAATAGTATACCTACCTACACTAGTTTACTCCTTTTTGAAAAGCGTCAAAACTAGTTTTACTACTTTTGGAAAACGTCAAAACTAGTTTTACTACTTTTTGAAAAGCGTCAAAACTAGTTTTACTACTTTTTGAAAAGCGTCAAAACAAGTTTTACTACTTTTTGAAAAGCGCAATTAGCAATTTCACAATTTTTGAACAGTTAAAATATTAGTTTTATTGCTTTTAAACAGTACATAGTAGTTTTATCATTTTTTTAAAAAAAGCAAACTACTTGTGCTTGATAAAAGGTTGATTGTTGGGACTTGCCAAAGGAGGCTTTTAAGCAGGGACAGGACTTACGTCACAATGCTTCTTCACCCACGATATGCAAGGAAATAATTATAGTGTGCAGAGAGTATAAAGGTGGAAAGGTGCTTTGAGGCTTTCACAGCTCATGTGCTTCCAGTTGGAATTGTGAGTTCAGTTTCACTTTCTGCGTCTCGCAGTCCAGCACTTCCAATTTATTCCAACAATTCATCTCAATTTACAAATTCACTTTTAACCCGCCTTTCCCTCCCACCACCACCATCCACACAACGCAGACATTATCGTAGAATTTATTTGTGCGTCCTTCCCTTGACTCACGAAAGACGAAATGAGGGAATAAGAAAATAAGGATGGAATAAATTGGAATTATACAACCTTCTCTCCACTGAGCATATCCTGGGAAGTAGAAATAAAATGAAATAAATTCAAGTGGCTTCAAAATTCAAAAGGAGCTCCACTTGGGCTGTCAAATGCTCGACAGAGAGAGAAGTTGAGCTGGAAGTGCATTCCCACAAATGAAGGGAGTCACAAAATTTAAAGACACGACAAGATCCGAGTAAATGGCAGAGCCAACAAAATGCAAACTTTTACTCACTCTCCATTCTTTCTGTCAGCGTCTTCCTTTGAGGCTTCCCTTGAACGGTAAGGGGTCGTTCACAAATTACCTTGCCAATTTTAAAAAATAGCTTTTCCTGTTCCAACGCATGTAGTGTAGAAACTGCATATGCCTTTCAAAGGTAATTTATGCAAAGCCCTAAATCGTAGAGCCTATACAGGGGCTGTCTGGAAGGGACTATGGAATGTAATGCAATACGTAATGGAATAAAAGGCAGCCGTTTATTTTAACCACCAAAGTAACAGAGACATTGACATACAAAGTGGAACCTCTGCCACTCACCAACATTTCCCACAAGAATATCAGAGCAGAACACAATCTAAGAACCGGCAAGGACGCAACAATACTATACCGTCAGTCTCCCACCAGTCAAAGCCATTCAATTTTTCCTGTTTATTCAACACCCAAATGTTTAGTTTGCAAAATTACGCAACTTTCACAATCCCTTTTAAAAAATACAAATTCACTTTATATTCGCAATTCTTTTCATAAAAGTTAATATGACACTTTAGAGAATTCCTTGTTGAAAAAATTGGCATTTTAAGCCAGCAATGCAATAGTGTCAATAGTGCCTGTTATTCTGGAGAAAAAAAAACATGGCAAGACCCAGAAAGTACATACGTGCTGAACTAGTAGCTGCATAAAAAGGTAGACTGGGAGCATCTTCCTGGAGCTAATCGGTGATTCGCGGTACGTTCAGCAAACTGCATGGAGAGATGCGTTCTTCCAGAGGGAAATAATATAAAACAAAATTAAATACAATTAAATAAAATTGAATAAAATATCTTCCCAGCAGGTTTTGATTAAGGAAAGACGTATCCTTTGTAGGATATTGGATTATATGTTATTATGTATCTCCATACAGATAGTGCCCTGAAGGACCTGAAGCTCTGGTAGGTACTTACTATAGCTGCTTCTATGTTTAAACAAGCATAGGCTACAGATGATGCGATACAGGGAGCTGTTGAATGGATAAAAGTTGATCTTTTGAAATTGGCAATTGGAGTGGAATTGGAGGAAAATGGAGATGAGGCTACCTCTCGGAGAAGTGAATACCTTCTTAAAATGGGAGCGATAATAGTAAGCGAACGGCAATGGCCTCAGAACCACAGGAAGAAGAAGAAGAAGATAGAAATAGAAGCGAAGCGAGCATAATCGCTTGTTTGCCTTCACCTTGGCGGAATCAGCTGGTCTCCATTTTATTTCTTTTTTTCTTCCCTTTATTTCTTTTTATTCAATTCCACCACTGCGTCTTTCAATTGGATTTCGGTCCAACACCCAGCACCCATGCAATGCCATGCCATGGAAACCATATCTCCGTCAACTGCCACTCTCCTATCCTCTCCAATGCAATGGCATGCAATGTAATAATGGAAAGGTGAGGGAATGGGATCGTAAATCCAGCGAATATCAACACTCCCAACCCACGTCAGTAGAAGCCAGGCACTTCCAATTCCATTTCAATTCAATACCCTGAGTTATGCGTATAATTATATATCCGTTGGATCGTCGTTCCTTTAAAAAGGACCACCTAGGTCTTCACAGCTACACTGTACTAAATCAGGGAAATTCACAAACGGAGTTCGTGGCGACGAAGGACTCAACTCAAGGCCCAAGGAAGCAAAAAGATTCAGAGAGAACTCCCTTTAAATCATTCTCCAATTATCGAGCACTGTCCTTCCATCCACCGTGTAAATCAGGCTCTCATTTCCATCAGAAAATATAAACACATTCATCTTTTGATCTGATTTCCATGGAAATCTGTAACTGCAACGTCTCATTAGCATTAATATAAGTTAGCCTAATTGTGCCCTATTCATGCCAATAGAATGGCTAAATGCCATGGAAATATGGAAATCAAAAGGAAATCGGAGCGAAAAGCACAGTGGTGGCAGGTAGGTAATTCCAATCCTGTCACTTAGATACTGTGTTTCGTTTAGAAGCCTTGCAAATGTGACCATGACTTGGGTTGGAAAGAAAAATGTTCTGATAAAAAGGCAAAATTGAAGGTAATATTTCGAAAAGTGTAATAAAGTGTCTTTTTGAAAAGTCATTTCTATGAAGTCATTTTGAAATGCCCCTATGGTTGACAGTAGCACTAGTGAAAAGGTAATTATTTTGCTCGGCATTGATGCAAAACGGTAATTTTTAAAGTCTAAAGGGTATCGCCCGTACAAAATAAACAACGATGCCACCAACGACCGTTTTACATACACATTAATGTATTTTTTATGAACATTTCATTGGCATATGCAAAGGAGGAACTCACACGGTGGCTCTGTTCAGCCTGGGAATCAGAAAAAATTAATTTTTTGCAAAGATCACAGAGAATAAAAATGTCTTTATAGACAGGGAAGGTATATTTGAAGGTATACATAACTGAAAGGATTAGTGTATGGGCATTGTGCTAATGAGCATAACGAGGGGAATATTGGGATAATGACAAGTTGTGCAAAGACTGCCCCACCCACTGCCTCATTAACTACCGCTCAATACAAACACCCGAAAGTACACAGTGCTCTGCTACTCTGCTCACTATCCATCCAAAGAGTTACTACCGTCAAACACGACCAAAGCAAACAAAATACATTCGCGTACTTTATTCAGCGGCAAAACTGAAAGGAAAATACGGGTAGGTAGGTATATGATCACGATTATGATCGCTGGTTGTTTTTCTATTTAATTTGCGCAACCGTTAATCTACAGGGCTTGAACCCCTAATAAAAACCGAATACTTCAATTTCCCAAAGACTTAAGACCAATCCTTCCATTACATACAATTAACACATTGGCAGAGCAACATAAATTGTAACTATTACTAGGCAATCTGTATATTTATTTGCAATGCATCAAACCTGCCCAGGTAAGAAAGGTATTTATAAGGTAGTAATAATTATATGTAAATTGTGGAAGTAAATACAATTTAAGATTTCTTTTCTCGTAGTCTTGAACCCAAGGTATTTTTTATGGTTACAAAATTAAAATCTAGAAGATGTCGCTAAAAATGGAAAAGAAACCCATGGTCGCTTATATAGAAAGCTGCAAAATGTTTCTTTGCATATTTTGGGGGAAAATATTCTATATGTAGGTACAACAGTACAATACTAGCTAAATTAGTTGTAATTGTAAAGGTGTACAGATATAATTAAATTAGAGATACATCCATTTGCACGTGACACTCCACTGAATAAAGAGGAAGGACGAGGTGACCTGTATATGGTTGATTAACTCATTATTTGGCCTGAGCAGGAGACACGGTGGTAATAATAATAATTATTATGGGCATAAGTAGAGCTTCCCTCGGCCACTATTAATCTTAATGTTATTAGCACTGTCCATTAGTACAGGACTGAAGCCTTATCACCTCGCAATCTACGCTCTGTTCCATAAACAACCATGAAGCATAAGTAAGCTTCTTCAGCTCCGTTAACGTCCTATTCCTATTCAATGAAATGGTAATGAAAAAGAAAACTCAGCCCTCGAAAAAAAACTCCATAATTCCCTATAATTCTGCAGTATAGTTAATGCATTTTTCTACTCATTCGCTGTACTTTGTATTTGTATAATTGCATGATCTCCTTGCCTGCGAAATTAAAAACGTGCCTGGACGGGGAGAGTGCGGATGAGGAGAAAGCACGTTTCGGCAGATAAACTCGGCCCGTAGTCCTTGTAATGGGGAAATGGTCTAAGCTGATTAGTGATTAGTGGGGCCGAGGGATTTCAATTACACGCACAGGAATACTAATCAGCTCCCAACAATGTGAGTCCCAGTCCCTTCCTTCTGTCTATCCAAACCAAATGTACTAATAATCCAGTGGAAGGGGTCCCCCATCAATGACCTACGCTTTTACAGCCCCTTCCTCCAAATACTTAGATGGACTTCCTACTACTGCCTTGCGGGTAGAAGGACTGACTGTCTGACTGGGCTTGGGACGTCATTTGTGGGTGATGCCTAATCAGTAATGGACTTTCTCTGCTTTTACTGGGGTCTCTGTGATGTGTGCGTAAGTAAAAGAGTGACTGGGAACGTGCTGTGGTGCGGTGTGGTGTGGGTGGCCCTTTGTTTGCTTCCACGATATCATTCACTACAAGGATTAGCTCCCAATCCGCACATCTATATACCCACGCTACAAAGGACACTACAGCCAACAAAAAGGGAGACAGACAGATAAATCTATCTTTGGGCTCCAGCCACAAAATTCAAGACGACTCAATCAACCCATATTTCATCCTTTTACTCCTCCGCTCCACCTGTAGCAATAAGGCAAGAGCCTCCTTTAAATAGCCACCGAGTAAAGAACTTACCCCTCACCGCACAATTATTTAAATCTCAGCTATAGATCTAGATGGGCTAAATGCTAAATTCATTTGGTGACTAATTAAAAAGGGTGCTTTCCCTCTATGCATACCAACTGGCTTTAAAATGTGGATCTTGCAGAGAAAATTAATTTAAAAGTCACAGTTTAAAACAAATACCTTGATTCTACTATCGAAATTACAAAACTTGTAAAATAAGGCCAAATACTGTAAATATTGTAATTATGATTTAAATTGTTGTTAAAAGAGGCCCTGGCTGTACTGATACATCTGCATATACTTTATTACAATTCCCTGGGATAATTCCAAAATGCCGGCTCGCGTGACGTGGTCTTTTGAAAGAGAAAGAATCTACCTACCTAGGTATGTATGTATGTATATACTTGTATGCGTAGTGCGTTTGTAGATTGTTGTTCTTTTCTCTGCCCGTATCGGTGTCTCTTTTGGTGTGGTGGTCCTGAAAAAGCATTGGGAATGAAATGATGAGAAAGTGGAAAGTGAATGACGGAGGACAAAGTGACAGTGCAGTGCAGTGCCGTGGCTTTCCTCTGGCTTTCTCGCCCACTCATCATTAGTCCCTTGTTTGGATTGGAGCAGTGTGCGTGCGTTCCATTGACAGAAGTAAAAGTAAAAGAGACTAACTGCGGAGCTCAGCACTAAACTCATTCCCAGTCGGATTTCCACGAGACTGGCTCGGAATAAATAACACTCTTTCCCCATTAGTGCATCTCTCCATCTATCTGTCTATGACACCGGGTCACTACAACATCTATCATCAAATCCCTTTCGGCTTTTCAGATCTCGAAAATGAATTTATTTAAATACAACCCAGTCGAAACAAGGCAAAACTTTCTATTTGAAAGTTTGAAGAAGTACTAAAATTGTAATTTAAATGAGAGATACATACATAGGTACTCAATACGAAATCATAGGTTATGCCTCGATCATTTTGTTACTTAGCAAATGATATTGGTGTGCTTGCATAGTGATTTATTTGTCAAATGGCTGACATAGAACGTCAGCCATTCGGTATTGCGTTTAAGATGTGATCTGTACAGTTTCCTTTGAATTTCTATCTCTGGTTGATGACTTGGATGTTTGAGATGATTCCTTGAGTTCCATCTCTATCTTTACTTTATTCCCCACTGCATCCCCCCTTCTAAATTATATTTTCCTTTCATTTCACTCTCCTTCAACCGTTCCATTCAAAGACGAAGGAGAAGGAATGAACCTTAAAGTTTGTCTCGAAATTATTTTTATATCCCTCATCCAATTTCTACCTTTCTACTTTTTTTTTATCTCCCAACAACCTTTCAACTGAAAGCAGGGAAGAGAATCGAAATAAAAAAAAATAAAAAGCAAATTAGGATTTCTTTCGCTTCACTTCACCTTCAAATGAAAAAAATGTTGAAATGCCAAATAAATTGCTATTTTGGAATTTATCCCTAAAATGGAGGCGGAGATCAAAAATGGAGTTTAAAATAAATATCTCCGATTCTCATCTTCTCGCTCTTTCAATCCCGTCGGCCACCCATGTCGATTTCTTTCCTCTAAGCAGCAGGCAATTTCGTTAAAAAAATAATAATAAATCAACAACGAATAAAAGGAGAGTTTTACACTGAATATCTGCATCCTTAATCTCGGGAAATAAAATGAAATTTCTAACATGATCATTCTTTGATTGACGCCAGATTATTTTTATAACTCGTTAACAAGGTTTAACTAATAAAAAGCAAAAGTGTCTGTAGCAGGCTGCAGTTGTTGATGGCCATGGCAGGCGGGGAAATTGTGCCAATTCCCTCTCACACTCTCAAACTTTTGTTTTTGCTGTCCAGGAGGAACGGAGGGAAAGTGAAGAGGAAAGTAACTGGAGCCAAAAGGAGGGCAGTGAGAATGGGAAAAAAATGGGAAATGGCGATAGGGAAGTAATTTATGGGAAGATTGGAAATCGGGCATTTCCCATCACAGACACTCAAGGACAGTCTGGACTCGCCCAAAAAAAACTTTTCATAAAATTGGGAATAAAATAAAATAACTCGCCTTTCTCTCTCGTGTCCAACAACAGTAATCCAGCCACTCCGACGCCACTACTGCATCAAAGCCAAGGGATAGCTGGGTTTTTATTATCATTTGATTAGCATTTCTACTTTATCCCGTAGCCCAAAAATCAAAAGTAAAATCCAGTAAAAGTCGAGAAATGGAAGAAAATCACAGCAAACCTCCAGGCTTCCTTCCTTCCTTCCCATCGTCACTGATCAAGTCACGGCCAAAGTCAAAATCAAATATCAAAACCACCGCATTTCCAATCCTTCCTTTCCTTTCCTTCCTAAAACCTGTAATTAATGCCGAGTAAGCACGCTCTCCCCAAATTCTGACACACTCACCAATTTTCAAACAAAACCACAACGTCAGACTTGGATAAAACCTCAAATTAAACTAGGCATACATCCCATGTCTCCCGTCAAACTTTATTCCCTTTCATTATTTATTAATTAGACGTGAATGCGCACAAATTTACCAACAGTAGTTGCAAATTTTCCAAGGGCAAAACTAAAAATTTGAGATTTTTATGTCCATAAAGTTTAAATTAACAAGTTTTGAAGCTGGAAACACAGTTGTAATTTTAGAAAAAGGGATAAAGAAAATGAAAACACCTCTTTGCAAGTGCAAAACGTGTCACTTCCAAATTATAAAATTAGAAACACATGAAAATACCTTTTCCTAAGTGCAAAACATGATAATTAGGATTTTTGAAAAATCTAAAAAACTTAATCCACGCTTCTTGAAGGTGCGAAACAAGCAAATCACGAAAAGTCCAGAAAATTAAAATTTACATCTTTTCAAAAGTTCAAAACTAGAGAGTTGCAACTTCAAAAAGTCCAAAATGTTGATTAAAATTGTTTTTTTAAAATTGAAAATATGAATTTTTCATTTCATAAATGACACTGACAAATTTTGAAGAAGTCGAACATGAATTTTGCACCTGTTTGGAAACAACAATAGACAAACATGTTTCGAAAATAGGAAACGCTCTGAAAGCCTCTTTACTAAATGTTTCGTGTTTTCTATTCGGCCGAGCTGAGTGTTTTGTGAATAGTTGAGGGACGTAAAAGTTGAATTTTTGTGAGTTGGAGTGAGAAATGGGATTGAAGTGATCTATTGTGTCCCGTCTTCCTCTCCATTGTGATCCCACCTATCGACCAAACTTATTTTATTGTCAAATCTCTGCCCTCCCTCCCTCACTCACTCGCATGCTCTGCATAGAAATAGAAAATGAAATAAAATGCTGGAAAATTTTCCGGGGATATTCAGTCATTCTGTCCACTTGCCTTGGAAAGGGAAGGAGTTGGAAATAATAAAAGGAAATAAAAAGAAATAAAAATAAATAAAATGGAAACATTTATCCACGTGAGCAGCCAACAACTGAAGGACATGCAACTCTACTTTCACATCCACTTTCGCTTTCCTTTCTTTCCTCCATGGCTTTAGTCCGCAATAAAACATAATAAAAAGGAAAGTGAATACAAATGTTGGATGAGGACGCTCTTGAGTTGCGGAATAAAATTTTCAGGGAGGGTAGAGGTGCTCCAAAGAATAATATTCAAAAGACCATCAAAAACATTCCGTTAACAATTCCTGCTCCACATTCACTTTCGCATGTCATATTATGTCCATTACTCTTGTCGTACATCTCCACTATTTCACTTGGCACGGCCACGCTTAAGCCGCTTACGGGAAACGCTCACAAACTACGTCATGAACAAAAAAGTAAGAGGAGAAACGTACAAAATACATAAAATGGAATCAATAATTTAGAAGACAGTATATTAGGACGTAATTTGTGGAAGTTCCCTCGTCACGCCTGCTATATTAATTCAAGTACAGGAACACAGTCCCAAATCTGCAAGACCAAGTTCTGCACTGGAAATTTCTCATTCGGTTTTGAGTTTTAATAGTTCACCTTTATATATTTAGAATGTAAATACCTAAGTCTCTATTTTTGGAAAGTATTTTTGCAGAAGTAAAAACTTCTTGAAATTTGTGCGCCTGTAGAAAACATGTTTCATTTCGGTCTGTTAAAGCCAAACTTCTCAAAAATCTGGCTTAAATTTAAGTATTTTTGGATAAGAACAAGCTTTTGGAGGAACTAATAGCAGATTTACGGTATGGTTAGTACGTGAACGGACTTCTGCATGGCAGAGTGTCTTCGTGTTGGGAAAAAAAAGTGAGACGCTGATGCGGGAGTGGATGGATGGGTGCGATGGACGCAGTTGACGCAAAGCGTATTTCATCCCATATATTTGTTTCTAGTTTAATCGGAAGCCAAGATGCCGTCTATAAGTTTAAGGCAGTAGGCAGTACAATGCAGTAGGGCACACTAAGGGAATTCAGATAGAATTTAAGGTACGCAACCATTACATCTTGTAATTACAATCAATAGTACAGTAGCACAAAAACTCGTGGTGCAAACTAATTCATCAAAGAGGCCCTAGTATCTGCAGCATCTGACTGTCATGTGTTCGGTGTCCCTAACTAAAGAGCGACAGAAGATATAAATAAATGTTGTTTCCAATTGGAAGTGACGGAAAAGGAAAGGCAGCGGATTCCAAGGATGAAGGACGGGACATTCCAGGATGAATGAGTTGACTTGATCTGTGACGAGAAGATCCCTTCAACAGAGATTATCTCAGCATCCAAGAATAACTATGGCTTCTGTGTGTCAGATGTGCCTTCCTCCCTACAGTCCTGTCGTCAAGTAGGCGCATCTCCTTGCTTTATTTTAAAACCATCTTTATTATTATTATTCGTCTCGCTCCAGCATTTATACAGATAGACTCCGAATACGAAACTGCTGGATCCACACTTTGTCGTTCAAATATAACAAAACATAGTATGAATATCCCGATTCCAGTCTTGAGTCTACACATTTGTTCCAATGACCCAGAGAGTGACAGAAATAAAAATAAAAACAAATCTTCCAACCAAACCGCAACTAACTTTAAGACACACACACACGCATTTCCCCAGCTATTGAAATTTCCATTTGGATTTCTATTTGGATTCCAAAACGTCCACTGCCCATCTTGATAACGACGAGCCATATTTTTTTATCCCAAAAGTGCCTTCAACGGACAGCCCGAAGAAACCAAGGCACTCGCCTGTCACCATGCAGTCACCAAATCTAAATCCTCAACGATGCAATCACTTCCATTCTACAGCCACAAACAAGGAGCTCAGCAGCCACCGTCCGTTTCTTCCTATCACTTGTCATGTCACATTCCCTTGGACTTCTCTTCTGTGAGTTTCGTCCAGAGACTATTTTCACTCACTTTTGATAATGAAGAAGCGAAATGACGTAAATGCAACTTTCTTAACCTTTTCAAAACGGTAATTTCTAGTTGGACATTTTTTGAAAATGTTAGTTATTAGTTTTGACATTTTTTGAAAATGTTAATTACTAGTTTTGACACTTTTTGAAAATGTTAATTACTAGTTTTGACACTTTTTGAAAATGTTAATTACTGGTTTTGACACTTTTTGAAAATGTTGATTACTAGTTTTGACACTTTTTGAAAATTTTAATTACTAGCTTTGTTTTACTGTTTTGAAATGTCAAATTACGTACTGTGTTCGACTTTTTGAAAATGTTGGTTTCTAGTTTTGACTTTTCTAAAATGTTAATTACCAGTTTTTTGACCGTTTTGAAAAGTTAATTTATAGTATAAACATTTTTTCTAAAAAGAATTGTGTTCGTGGTTTGCCCGTTCTGAATAGTTTAATATCAAAACTCATCATTTGAAAAGGTTTCAAATCTATGCTAGCAGAAGGTAGCTACCGTATTTCATGTATTAATTGCTGGGTTTTTAACATGTAAATCATAGGGAAGCCAAACCAGCTTTTTGAATTAGTTGCCGGGGAAATTAATACATGAAATACGGTAAGTCGTTTTTTAAAAAACTATGAGCTTTAGCAGCAATTTCCTTGAAGAAGCCCGTCTACAGAATATCAATACAAGACGGCATTTTGCCTCTTAAGTTACGAAGGTTACAGTAGTGGGATCCCTGACGAATCCCTAAAAGCAAAGAAGTGAATGGTGATGTTGACAGTTATTTAGAAGAAGCTCGTGGCCTTATCGCCTCCAAGACCGGAGCTCTGATGAGACGAGATTCCAGTGACAGAGGAAAAGATCGTATCGTCAAATCAAGAGCCAAACCAGACCGAACCAAACCAAACCAACCACACAACCACAACAAACAAGGAAGCCAAAGAAGGAGCATGGAAGTCATTGTCACTGAGAGAACAAGACGCGAAGTGACTATTAGCCTCTATTTCGTTTAATTATTTCTGGGAACTGCAAGTGAAGATCCAGTCTCCGTCCTTATCACTATGTACATTAGTGTTCCATTAATACAAGTAGCACTCCAGATAAGGCAAGGCTCCCCGTATCTATAATCACCTAATTATCACTAACATTTCTGATCAGCAGAAACCCAAGCACTTCCACAATACATTTATAATAAATTCTATTACCCTCTTTTTATATTTGTAATCAACGGTCACGATGCGTACATAAACAATCCCAGTCAACTCTTTCGCATGACTGCAATTAAATGAAGACAAAAAAGGCCCACGAGGATGCAAACAGTCACCACTTCAGCATCAGCCACTACCAAAAAATATCTTATGGCTAGTGTCAAAGGTGAAACGGTACGACCGCACCGATGCACCGATGGGAATAAGGCTAATCAATATAATAATTGGGATTCCAAATTGTGAAACAATGAGCAATTATACGTCGACCTCATTCCATTGATTTCCAATAATGGGCATTGATTCAGATAATAGTAAGAATGACGGAAGTTGAAGTCCCAGTGCACTGCTAAGCATCGGCATCGGCATCGCCAAATCAGCTTCGGACAGAAGCCTCTCTGTCTGTCCATGACGGCTAATGGTGATTGGAAATGCAAATTAAAAAATAGTAAACAAATAAATGACTGGGTCACTGACCTTTAGTTCTGCCAGGAATCAATTCTCGTTTGTCCTCATGGCTGACAAAGTAATCTCTCTTTTAAATCTTTAAATCTCTGTCCACTTCAACTTCACTTCAACTCCACGCAACTGTGCAATTGACAGGCAAACTCAGATCGTCACTCCGCCGTCGTCTAATTCAATCACCTGTCGCCCACTTCTTCACCTGTAACTGTAATTATCTATTCGTCTCTCTTCTCGTCTCGTCAGTCCGCTTCGATACGCTTTATTAACACTCCGCTTTATTAACAACAACTTTTTGTTTTATTCTTTATTCCTTTTTCTTCAGTCCACGACCTACGCGGAGCTACAGTAGTGCAAACTTGTATGACACGAAATCACTGGTTGACACGAGGATTATTCCCCAACAAGTTAATCATGTAGCTCATCGTCACTTTTGAAATGTTGAATGTAATTCTGAAGACACTGGCTGTAGCACTCTTTATGAATACAGATGAGGGTGACAGGCAGGGGCCAGAAGTCCATAAGTCAGCGGGTTGATCTAATCAAAACACAATCTTGAATCTTGGCTCCTTTTGGATTTCCTTCATTTGGGCCGCACTTGAACTCCTCGCTGTCTAGGAACAAAAAAAGACAAATAATGCTTTTATTAATATATTCATAATCCCAAACTCCCACGCAGTGCCAACTATAGAACTCAAGAACTCAAGATCAAGACAGAAACAGAAATATGTCGAGTGTAACTGTACTGTACTGTACTGTACTGTATAGAGTTGGAGATGAAATCCTGAATGGAATTGGAACGTGTGTGTCTAAGTGTGGCGTGTGTGTGTGTGGGGGTACAGAAAAAAAAGGAAAAAAATCGGTTCACAGACAAACTGCCTACAAGCAAAATCAATGTTGAATGTAGAGTTCGTAAGAAGTAAAAAAAAAACGAAATAAAAAATAAATTGTGAAAAATGTTGGCTGTGGTCTGGCCTCCTTGGCAAGCCTCTTCAACTTCGTCATTCGTTCAACTCCAACTTGAAAAGAACTACGCTTCCATTATTCACAACATGTCCAGCTCACGCTAAAACTACTGTTTAAAAATGCGAATTTTTATTCTTTAATACTGCTCTAGCCTATTTCATGGAACTTGACTAAAAAATTGCAATTTATTTACACATTTCATATTTTAAAGCTAGAAAGCCCCGTGTCTTTCTCGGAGTACAAAAGTAAGTGTTCCACATAAATCTTGTAAATGATTTTCGAAAAAATGTTTTATGCAGCAAGGACTAAGGAGACTAAGGACCATACCGTCAACCGTATATTTATACATTTTGTAATTCAATTTTGCGTGTATGTTCAATGTAGTAGCTATACAATTATAAAAGGAGACAGAGTCCATTCCAGCCTGCCTTGCCAAGACACGCCAGGACAGATTACTCAAAAATTCCTGGAAGACGAAAAAGAAAAAAGGACGAAGATTAAAAAAAAGAAAAGCCACGGAAGCCCAAATGCTGAATGCGGCACTGTAATAAATAACTCAAAACAATTCCTCACTACAGTCAACCGTACTAAACTAACCATCAACCATACAACATTTACATGTTCATAATAATTATTATCGACTAAATTAGCATTAGTTGAGTTTAAACATTCAACGTTCGAAGTTGGAAGTGTTACGACAAAAAAATCCAGTCTACTATCAACTATTTGCTTATTTCGTATTTTATACTTTATCATTTATCACCTTCTATTGCGCCATAAGGAGTGGACGGACGTCTGAATTATTTCCGAGTATTTTTTTTCTCCATTGACACAGTGTAGTTGATAGTGACTTTCTTATGTATTTATTCTCTTGGTTTCCTTCAGGATAAAATGTTATCTGTAGTAAACTATAAAAATGTCAGCGACAAAGAAGTTGGGGAATTTATTTCCTCGGCCACTAGCACAGCTGCACTCCTCTATTTACAAAGATAACGTTCCATGTCACCTTCTGCGTCCAACACCAACAACCCACGTCAACGCGCTATGAAAAAATCCATCAACTTTGATTTCTTACGATCAACTATTCATTGATTAATTCTTAATTTTTATGCGAACAACGAAGCACCTTCAACCTTTTGAACGAACACAACAGTCAACAGTAACACTAACTAACAGCAGCAAGAACAACAATTCTTTTTTTATAACTCTCAATGCACTATTAACTATTACTATTACTAGCACTAACAATGATTACATTGTAGATTGTGAACAACAATGATGAATTACAGGAGGCAAAGTGAATTACGTGAAGAACTAACTCTTTGAGAGCATGTATGCAGTGAAGATAATTATTATTTATTTTTTGTGAGAACTTCACTCGTCGTCGTCGGCTAATGCCGTGTCTAGGAGAGTGTGAGTTGATTTATGAAAAGAAGAAGAAGACGAGATCCAGTTGATCTTGTGTGAGATGAGAAGTGTGTGTGAGCGAGTTGCTTCTCGGGTGGTTGGCAGATGTGAACTGGAGAGGAGAAGGAGATCTTCCAGCGTCTAAAGAGTGTGAAGCTGTGCTCGCTGCACTGCACTGCACGGCGACAGAAGAAGAAGTACAAAACGAGACTCAAAGGACAAGAAAACTCAGCCAAAAGGTGCTCCGCACAACTTTGCTTCCGAGGGTGTTCTCAAATATTACGCCACAAAAGCTTCATAGAGACACTGCCTCTTTTGAAAAAAAAAAGTAAAGCAATCAATTCTACAGAGTGTTAAAATAGTTCAAATTCAGGTTTTTAAAAAGGCAAAACTTCTTTTTCGCATGTGTTTCAATGTGAAAAACAAGGTAGTGGTGTCTCAAAAGTGCAATATACTATTTCCAGGCTTTTGAACAATGGGAAAGCTTCCTATTTACACCTTTTTGAAAAGGTAAAATATCAATTTTCTGTGTTTTTAAAAATAGCAAAACATTTTATTGGATGACATTTCTAGAAATTGCTAATAATGAGCACATGCAAGGTGTTTGAAAACGACAAAACGTCCTACTTAGAAACTCCCGCACCATTTTGGAAATAGCAGAGCATGGCGTTAAATCTTTTGAAAGCTGTAAAACATTCTATTTGCACTTTTTTAAGGTAGGAAAACATGATTTGCTTGCTTTTTAAACAGGTAAAACATTCAAAATACATGTTTTGCAAATAGCAGAGCATCAAGATGACACTTTTAAACAGTGAAAAATTTGGGAATTGCATATTTTAAAGGGAACATCCGGGTAATTCTTGAGGCTGATGCTTTTTAAAAACAAATCTATTGCTCTCGAAGGGCTAAAAAACATCTTCATGGCTAATAAATGAACTGCCCATTGCTTCTGCTTCTGCACCGGGGCATCCCAGTATTAAGCTGGCCGAAGGGACCTGAGAACACTGTAGAAGAAGAAGAGAACGCATGACAGTGAAGCTATATTTACAATAGAACGAAATCGGTAACGAATCGGCACGTCAACACGAATTCGTTGCGACTGGTCGTCGCGACCATGTAAACCACTCTGCGACCGATTCGTGCTACTGAATCGTGCGATGCCTCGTTCGGCCGAATTTCGCGGCAGCGGAAGAGTTGAACTGATTCAACTTTTTCGTTGTTCCATCACGACACGAACGCACGAATTCACGAAACATGAACATTAACTTATTTTGTTATTTATTTAAGTTGATTAAAAAGTGAGTTTAATGAAATACTGATTCAAGAATAGTGTAAGTGAGACCTCTTAATTACAACAAAGATCACCCGGATAAGAAGAAATATCCAGTGCTTAATAAAATGGAGATTTCCCTCAAATGCGGTTCACCGGGTAATTATTATTTAACACATTCGAATTCCAAGTGTCATATCACATTTTACTTTTACTGATGACACTTTGTGCATGTTCTTAGTTGGCAACTAAATACGTTAATTAATTTAAGGGGACCACTGCAGTTCCTCTACTATACAGTGATAATATTATGAAGTTAAGTAAGTTTAACAATTTTTCGTGTCATACTTCTAGGGTCACACATGTAGTTGCCGAATGGAAAATAAAGTAGGTCTCCGTAAAAACTTTGCCGACACAATAATAGGTTTCGGAATGGTACTGAATCTAACGAAATCAACGGCAATGATAATCCAATTTAGCGGTGAGTTAATTACTGTGTTTATTAAAGTTATCAACAGTTCATAACCGTATTATTTACTTTTGATTGTTGGAATTATTAAGTAAATGGATTCTGCAATATATATATGTTTATAAATATGTATCTACCTAATTAAGTACCACAAATTCTCTAATAAAACGCCCACGCATTATTTATTTCAGCTCCTCGGACCCCCGCGTATAATTAGAGACCCGCTTATTAATCGAGACCCGCGTAGTAAAAAGAATTTACAGTAATTATTTATGTATGCCGGGGTCACTCGGGGTATACCAAGAAAATTATTATTCGTGTAGATTTTAAATAATAATAATATTATTATACATTCTAATTATTTTAATTTAATATGTAGTACATAGAACAATTTGGGGGATTGTGATAATGAGTCCCGAAGGTCAACAACCACCGAGGAAATTCAAGCAGCTTTTAACAAAAATCAGCCATTTTTCGTAACTACTTTAATTAAAATTAATTAAAACATGTTTTGTTAGTTACGCATGGAATTGTATGATTTTGATGCATTCAAAAATGTTACCAGAGCCGTTTGTGCTATTTTTAATAAATGGAATGAAGCTTTGAATGCATTGTGATACAAAATGCGCAATTCATTATTGTTTTGTATATTTATACTGAGAAATTATCATTTTATCTTGCATCTAAAATATACTGCCGTTATTATTATTACTATTCGTTTTTTTATGGGATTTGTTCACAAATAAGTCCTCCTCTTATAGTAAATGAAAATAAAAATTCACAATTATGATAGAAGCGAACCAGCTTGAGTTGAATTAAGGAATACTGACGGTGAGGTTCACAGCATATTGTGAACTCAAATACGATTTCGTAAACTACTAATCGTTACGATCCCGCGCTCGTACGAACGCGTCGTCGATTGGCTACGTTCACGAACGTGGGACGATTTGATTGTAAACTACGTATGAGTGTGGAAAGTGTCTGACGATGAGAAGGAAAGTTTTGCCGAGGAATAAATCGAAGCCGAAACGAAAAGCGAAACCCCGTTGGAAATGTGATTTCCGCTCAGTTCATCTCCGTCACCACAACTCAGCACAATGGAGCACCTCGTCTCCCAATTCAACCATCTTCCCAGTCGACTCCCTTCCATTCTCCGCTCATCCCAACCAAACCAAACCAAACCAAAGCAAAGCAAAGGCATCCATCCTACCAACCAATTAGTAAACATTAGTACACTTTTCTAAATTAAATAACAGCACCACACCACACACAATTCACTGACCACAGAGTAACGACACCCATAAACATCTCCCAACAACCACACTTTCCTCGTTTGCACACCATCACTATCATCAACATTAAATTACACGGAAATGGAAAATTAAAGTACGAAATACAAAATTAGAAACTTTCAAATTGGTTTTTTAAAAAACCAATTGTGCGTCTTTTACTTTATTGTGGTGATGGATTACCATCTTTTTCATCATTTCTGTAGACCAGGACGGACCAGACAGACCAGACAAAGGGAAGCCGCAGCCACCAAAAGGACAAAGATGCGAAATGATAGCTTTGGATGAATGAAAGATGCTAGTTTTACTGATAGTAATAATTTACAAGAGTGAGATTTAAATTCATTACTCAATTTAATGCGGTAATGGGGGGGCTTCTGGCACACATAAGAGAAGCACATTCTTCGTCAAATGACAAAGATAAAAATTGATGTACGAGCTCCTCGTTCAGTTTCATTTCACTCCCAGGCAGGAGGTGCCAGGATGAATTTCCTCACAATACTTAACTCAATTAAATTAAATCAAATTATACTACCACCATGAATACAATACCGAGACTGCAGCAGAAGGATAAAAATAGTAAATAAATGTGAAAAATTAAGGGAAAAGATCAAAGCCGTCTGCTGAGACGCAGAAGAAGGCGTATTTTACTACGATTTTGGATTGGATAGGCACAGCATCTCCTTTCGCTTCTTCAGAGATGAAATAAAGATTCTTTTTATAGGATTTTTGTGAGGCTCCTTCATTGCGGTCAGCTCAAATAAAAAATATTTTAATTTTATTCTTTTTTGTTCATTTGACTTGAATGTGCATGGGTTTGGCTGGGAGAAATAAAGAAAAAGCAAACAATGGCTTGTTATGTTTCCCTGTCGTCCTTTTGGCTGTTGGCTTTTGAGTCCTACAATTAGATTTATTCTTTTTTTTTTCATCTTCCGTTCCATTTTTTCCTCGTCTTGTTTTAGTTGGTCCATTTAAAGTGAGCTCTGGACAGGTTCACCGGTTCACTGTGGCGTGTCTTCACTTTTTTGAATGTTCAAGAATTGGTATACTAGTGTAGGCCTGGAAGGCAAGCCTTGTCCGTCGATCTGCCTCCTCGCTTTAATCATTTTATATGCATAGACATACAACTTGACTGCATACTGCACACCGATAAAGACAAAAAATATAAAATGTTGAAAAGCGATGCTGAGCATGTAATTATAGAGTAAGGCGTCGTTCAACTGTAACGTCACAGAAAGTAAATACGTTTTCATTTTTGTTTTTACATAATATGTAGTATCGAGATTTTTGTTTTTTTTTGAGAAGGGAAACATTATATTATTGTTTTACACCTTTTTAAAAGGCTGTTTGTTATATTTGTGAACTATTTTAAAAAATTATAGGCATCAATGTTTGGCTTATTTGAGATGGCTATGCCGAACATTTAAAATGACGATTTCGATAGCGATTTCCTAACCCAGTAGTGTGACGTAATAGTCAAAAGACCCCTTTGCAGGTATCTCCCTCAGGCCCAATGCATCTTCGTTTCTCCGTAATGCATTCGTGCTGTCTGTGACGAATGGAACAAAGGGAAGAAAGGAGAAAGACTCCACGTTCCTGTCTCCGTCACTCACTCGTCCCTTCAAATGTCCTTTCCGCTCTCTTTCCCAATCTCCAGTCGCTGTCCTTCACGTTCTGGTCTGCAATAATGCAATGCCATGGGACGTCAGCCTCAAAAAACTGACTGGAAATGAAATAAACACATACTTGGGAATTTGAATTAGAAAAGTAACCAGATTAAAAGCAACTTTAAGTTGGAATAATTGGACGGAGAGGTGCGATTGTTGGGAACGTGAGACTGGAGAATTGGGATTTTATTCTGTGAATTAGGACGGAGTTCCGTTGACTTCTCATTAGTGTGTCATTGTTACGATCTTCTGTCAGCCTATTTTTCCCTTTTTTTATTTCCTTCAATGGATAAATAATATTTCCTCCACTCCTCGTACTCCAAAGGCATTCAGAGCCCAAAATAAATTATGTCTCCATTCTTTACACCCAGTCACTCCAATCCAAGGCAAGGAGTTGTCAACTAACAGCCAACTGTATTATCAACTCACTATTTCGAAGCCAAATTATTTTGAGACCAACGACCGCTGGATTTTCATTTCCAGTGAAATCTTTGTGTGCCACTCCATTGCTACAGAAGAGTGTGCAGAGTGTAGGAGGGTATGGGAGGGTGCTGGTTTTTTTGTTCTTTCAATCTTTGTTGCTGGATGCACAGGTCAGTTTCGTTCCGTTCAGTTTGTTCCCATGTTTTCACTTTGTACTCCCTTTGTGTCCACCTATTTGTTGTCCATTCTGTGTCCGGTGTGAACAAAGATCTACTGCATTGGAGATAAAGATGCGGAGATGAAATAAAGGTGGGTGGACAGAAGAGAAAAAAATAAACCGAGAGTCAAACAAAAGGGACCCCAGTGGATGCGTCTCTTTTTCTTTCCTTCAGGACACTGGGCGCTTAATTTATCAATTCATTCCAAAAAGGTCCTGCATTGCTGCAGTTGAATCGCATCTTCCCTTAAGAAGCAAAAGGAAGCATCCCCAAAAAATCTATCAAAAAGGTCTTTAACCTATTTTGATGTTTTAACCTTTAACCGGAACTGGGGAGCCATGGAAAGAATGCTTTACAAAACTGTTTAATTCCATGAAGGTACTCTGTCAAAACAGTGAAAACTAATAATTGACACTTTTTGAAAGCAGTCAAAACAAGTAAATAACACTTTTTCAAAATTGTAAAAACTAGTAAGTGACACTTTTTCAAAACGGTCAAAACAAGTAAATAACACTTTTTCAAAATTGTAAAAACTAGTAAGTGACACTTTTTCAAAACGGTCAAAACTACTAAATAACACTTTTTGAAAGCAGTCAAAACTAGTAAATAATACTTTTAAAATGTCAAAAAACTACAAATTACCATTTCCAAAATAGTCAATACTAGAAATCACGATTTTCAAAAACACTTAAAACTAAATATATTACCGTTTCGAAAGTTAGTTTTTTGAGCATTTTGCTTCTTAATACACTATCGGATGTTCTTCACGGTAGTTTTTTTACGTGTTGGTTATGCGTGCTTTTGCTTTTCTAAAGCCAATCTAACCACGTGATTCCAAGCCCAGCATTTATTTTCCAAACGTCTGTCTCCGCCAATAACTACAGCCCGATCTCCGTTTTGATTTCAGTTTCCATTGAAGATTGAACGTGGAATGCAGGGAAATGATTGGATTGGAAGAGCAAAAGGAAGGAAGCGATGCAGAGTAATAAGGATAAGTCTCCTCAGTTGAAGAGATAAAGTTGGAATTAAATCCTACCTGGAGATGTTATTCTCGTACCTACTCGCGTGCTGCCCGGATAAAAGTGGAAGAATCCTTTGACTGGGAAGACTGGGAGCGCATCTTCTAGTCCTTTTAATTCCACTCCCTCACTTTCTTTCAGCCCTTATTCCCCTACAAATATTTTACTTCACAATTAGCCTACGCTTCACTCCACAGAGATACGACGGTACAGGATATGGGAAGGAGGGGAAAATAAAAAAAGGAATAAAGCTTCACTACATAATCCCCACAACATCAATAAATACCCACGGATTTCCTTCCAAGCGTACCGAATTGTTGTATATACTGGGATATACATACTTAGAAGGAAAGAGAAATCCGAATTTTTAAATAAAACATTAACCACATAAGCTCCCCGTTTAGTCAAAATTTCCATCTTCATCATCCACCATTCCTTCTCTAACAACTGCAGAGGAATATTCATTTATACAAACAACACAAGGTGAATAATCGTATGTACCGTTCTTTGCCGATTCATCGCCCATTTCTTTGCATTTAATTGAACACTTGCATTAAAACTACTGAATTTTAAAGACCTGGTTTTTAAAAAACAGGAAAGGCGACGGTGCTTGCATTCTTTTGTTGTGGCAGAGCAGGCACAAGAATAAAGACAGATAAAAGAGTACTTTTGCTTCTTCAGTCAGGAAATTGTGACGTCTGCCTTTGATTTGACCCTTTCCTGTGTCTCATGAATTAATCACTGCTCTGCCGTAATTAAAATGCAGGCGTTGGACTGGGATAATTCAGCTCTTTTACGACATCTTCTTTTTAGTTTCCATCTCGCTGCAGTTGCTTCTGCTAGGTTCTTCCACGTAATCAGTCATAAAGTTTTGACTCATCTCCAAAGCTCCTTTTATTCCACCAGCCACTCTCCTCAGACTCTTCACAAGCGTCTTTATTCTTTTATTGCGGAACGTGGAAGCCACAAGACTGGCTTTTAACTACTTTCCTTTTACTCTGTGCATTTCTCCCTTCTCTAAAGGTCGGTTCTCTCCTTTAATAGGATGCAGATCTCTAAACTCCAAACCGGTACTTTCTTCAACTCTCTATAGTTACTGAGGCTCTGGGTTGAGGAAAGAAAATAAAGTAAATAAAATACCTTTTCAAGAATATTAAAAGCCCAACTTTTCAAGTGGTTCCAGGATCTGGAGAATTGCTTGTTTTCGTATCGTTCTTCACACTTGTTGGTTAATTCAGTGATTTCACATAATTGTCCATTAAACTCTCCAACAAGAATAAGAACACGAGGCAGAACTTTTCCTTTAGCTCACTGAGTACAAGGGCCGTAGCTGGGTTGGGGAAAGGCTTTACAGAAGCCTCCATTCATAAACTACCTCTTCCCGTCAACAGCATGTCACTAGTACGTTTCGCACTTTTTCAAAACGTGTATTTAGTTAAAAGTGTTATTTACTAGTTTTGACCGTTTTGAAAAAGCGTTATTTACTAGTTTTGTTCTTTTTGAAAAAGTGCTATTTACTAGTTTTGACCGTTTTGAAAGTGTCATTCACTAGTTCTGACCGTTTTGAAAAAGTGTCATTTACTAGTTTTGACCGTTTTGAAAAAGTGCTATTTACTAGTTTTGACCGTTTTGAAAAAGTGTCATTTACTAGTTTTGACCGTTTTGAAAAAGTGTCATTTACTAGTTCTGACCGTTTTGAAATGTGTTATTCACTAGTTTTGTCACATGATATTGTTAGGTACGCGGAGGTTTACGGTGTAAACCTCCCATGATTCACGATGCAAGCCTTTGTAACGTGTGGCGTTGCAAAGGCTTGCATCAACCTCCGCGTACCTAACAATATTTTCCATTATAAGGACTTGGGACACATTGCATTTACACAGACGATATGTAACTTCAATTTTGTTACTATTTTTGCGGTTGAGCAGTGTTTAGGGCCCCTGCTGCGAGTAGGTCGTGCTGCACAGTAGTACGGGACTGGGTGGAGTGATTGTTGTGATTGCAGATGAGATGAGATGAGATTAGGTGAGATGACGCAGAGGAAAGTTCCCTACTTAATTATTAATCACAACAGAGGAGGAATCACTGCATGCACTTGTCTTTGTCTTTCCCATTTTCCCAACTTTGTCACTATTTTATAATCGCAGTCACAAGTTAAAGGAGAAAAGGGCAAGTTCCTCTGTTGGGGTGGAGGGGAGAGCGGAACTCACAAATAACTTCCCAACTGCAACAGCAATACATAACCAGCCATGTTGCAGTGGAATCTTAAATCTCAATGCAGTGTAAAGTAATAATAATTTTATTATTAGCTTCCCTCCCTTCCCTTCACCCTCAACCCACTAATAAAACAAGCAGAAGCGAAACTGACAAGCTGTCTACTTCACATGAAGCGTCCAGCTAAAATTTTGTTTCGTAATAGACCTACAATTGGTAAAAAGTAATCTTTTTCTTTTTAAATTCTTTCACCTTGTCATAGGATAACAACGAATCAAATTTTTTAGTGGAATTGAACCATGGCAGTTTTTTGTTTTGGTCATTTTTGCATAGAAGACCACTACATACGTGTGGCTCTTCAAACTTTTTGAAACGGTCAATATCTAGTTTCACATCTTTTTAAAAATGGCAATTCTAGTTTTGATCTTTCTGAAAGTGTTAGTTTCTAGTTTGGAACGTTTTTAAAAATGTTAATTTCTTATTTTGACCTTTTTGAAAGTGCTAGTGACATGTTTAGAATGTTTTTTAAAATGTTGATTACTAGTTTTGGCCATTTTGAAGAAGTTAATTTGTAGACTAAACACATTTTCAAAGCCTGGTTTCCATGGCTTTTTAGTTTCTAATATGTTAAAAATCGAGGAAACGACGGTCTCAGGTCAACGACTTGTGTGTCCATTATTTGCAAATTCGACGTTTTGTTGTAGTATTTTAGTATTTTAGAAAGCAGCAAAATTTGACGTGGTACTGAATTGATAGTAAGGCGAATTAGGTCTATTCGGCGACAAAAGTTGTAATCCGAAAGCTAGTGGATAGTGTGAAGAAGTCTACTTGTAAGAAAACCGTTGGATTGTAATAGCCTTACTTTGTGTCTCCGCAACATGAAACTTTTACATTATTTCCACCCAAACTCATTCCCCTGCAACTTTCCTTTCCTTCCCTTTAAACCAAACTTTCTTCACTTTCAACTCAAAACTCTCCTTGAGCCACAAACCGGACCGATGAGGAGAGACAGAGACAGTGTCCCCAATGAAAGGTAACTTATGGGAAGCCCACACCTGAGTCTCCGATTTTTCAAAGCTTAGAGCACCTCCTTCGGAGAGGGTGCAGTGATTTTTAAGAGTATGTTTTGCATAATGTTGGACAGAGCCCAAAAAAATAAAGTTCGCGCCTTTACACTTGCTTCCCTAAGAAGGACGTTAAAATGACACTTGACACATGTTATTTCCGTGTAATGAGCACCTCTCCAGGCCCAGCACGAACCGCCTTCATCATAGGCTACAAAGCACTAAAAAAATAACCGAGGGAAAAAAAAAAAAATTAAAAACCTGCTCTGAGGAATTAAATGCACTCATGTGATTTTTATGCACTTACGTTTTTGTCCTTTCGGATTTTAAATTTTATAATGCTGGAGGAAAAAGAGTACAGTAAAAGTAGATCGTTCCATGTTATGTAGTTACAGAACTGGTTCTAACTTCTTGTTAAGTGCCTTCTGTGCTCTGTGCTTTACAGATAATGAGAGCATGGGAAGGCTAATAGGAGTAGTAATGGGAATTGCTCCACATGTTTCTTAATATAGGAAAATAGATCCAGCTCAACCCTTCCGTCACAGTCACGTAGAAAGGTAAAGGCCCAGAGTTTAATTTAATTTCAGAGCAACACAAGACGTAACAATAAATGGAACTGCATGGCCGATTATTACACAATTCTCATCTGTTCAACAGTGAAAAGAGCACGCACTGCAGCACAGCATTTTCTGGAAGGGTCCTCTCACTTATTATTAGAGCTTAATTATCTGGACTCGAAACAGCCTTTCAAAAGAACAACAAAAGGTTTTAAAGTTTCAAAAAAGTGTAAAATGTATCTTCGTATAAGGTAATATTTGGGTGGGCCCTACCCCTACGTTAATTTTTACCTTTGTGTTCCGCCTTTTAGTTTCTTTTCTTTGATTTGACTGCCGCTGTGACTGTCCTTTGAGTTCCTTCGCTTCCCCTTCATAGCATTGACTTTTTCCACGGCTGGATTTGCGTGTGTGTGTGTGTGTGCAGTGCAGTGCAGTGCATAAAATTAAAATTAAAAAGTTGGCTCATTCCAATTCGGAACTTCTCAACTCTTCCCATTTCAAATCATTCCTCAGCTCCACTTCCAGCTCACATCTTTTTTACAATCCCGTTTTTTCCAGCCATTTTAGTGCAAGGGTAGAAAATTATAGCGACTTCATGTGCAGAGCTATGCGTATGAATATAAGAAGCCTAGACAGATGCAATTGCAATTGTAAAAAGAATGAAGGTAGATTCTCCATTTCCCTAGACAACCTCATCTCTCTCTCCATGGAACAGAAGCAAAAAAAAATGAGGCTTATAGTTGTAAATGCATCCAAGTACATAATACCTATGCACTGATGGGTCGTTCATTTATTTCTTCGTTGAGTTATTTTCTGCAAATGCTTATAAAGCTACCATGGTGCACTTTTTCTCACGTGAAAGTAGCAAGCCTATGCTTTAGAATTGTTTAAAAAGCAAATATTTCGTTACTTCAATTTACATGGTGTAAGCAGCACAGTTGACGCTTTTTTACGAATTTTGAAAAAACAATGTTCTGAAAGACTTTGAGATCGGAGATTACATGAGGCGATATTTGGAAGGCCCTTTTCCAACGTCTATCCAGATTCACCTCAGTATTATGTAACCTTTTTGAGTTTTTGAGTTTTTGAGTTTGAGACAGTTTGCCGTGTAGATGGTATGTAGCTATATATATATAAGTGAATGAGGCAGAGAAGGCAGTGCACTGAATGATCCCTAACTGGGATTTTTTGTGAAGAGGTGGACCAGGTGTGCGATGTTCTTTGATTTCTTCTTTCCTTTCTTCTTTTGGCTCTGTAACTGCTCCAGTTTTAGTCTTTGGCTCTTTCCTTCCATTTCCATCTCGTCCAGATCATCACTAGTTTTGTCAATCCGCTCTCCAGTCATAACCATAGAGGACCCCCGGCAGTTGCAAATCATTCTATCTACAACCCGAAAGTTAGAAATCATCTGCTAAGAAGCAAAATGTGGCAAATCATCATTCAGGGGAATCAGTGGATATCCCTCACTTTGCTTCTGAACTTCTGAAGGGACGAACCATTTATTTCGAGACGTATGTGGGGGCTACACTTTGTACTATTTGTTCATTTTAAAGGGAATCAAAATGGTTTTGTGGAATAATTTCGCAGATTCTTTGTCACTTCCACTCTCAGGAGCCACGATGTACATAGAAATGATATCAATGGAATTGAATGATGGATGCAGGACAATAGCAATAATTTATTATGGAAGGTGTATATTATTATGTAGCGGGTTAGACTGGAAATGTTGGTGGTTATAGAAGACGTGTTGCTAGTGGCGACTCGGATTCTGACAATTGTGAAATAAAAGCCCTCTACACTTCCTTCAACCTTTAAAACAATAGCTACCACCGTCGAGTCAAATGCCTAGGAACACACAGTTGTAAATTCTATTTCTTTTCATGTTGATATACTGTAAGACGGGGCAAAACCGTAATATGGGGCAAATCCGTTTTGGGGCAAAACCGTAGATGGGGCAAATCCG